>CAUDMG010001680.1:1132500-1185000 GCA_958450375.1 Homarus gammarus
CACAGACAACACAGGAACCCTAAAAAGAAATGTCACAGCCAAGTAAGAAAAGTCATTAGGAGAGACAGACAGACAAACAGACAGTACCTAATCATCCACAGACACACACACACATACTACTACATACAGACACTGGCGCTAATCATCGTACAGACATACATACAGTCACGTGTAGGAGTTATTTCCGGCAATATTAAACTTACTGTAATCTGAGGTAGTATCCCCCTGTCCTAAACCTTGTGAGTCCGTTTTCTATCGTACCCGTTTTCTTTGATCACGTTGCCTTAGGTATAAAACAGGGTTATATTTTTGCTTTATAAACACACTATGGTAAATAATTTAGAGTTATTAATATCCTGTGGTAATTTGGGATGGTTGTAGGTGTTGTTATTGATCTAAATTGTGGTTGTGATGGTGGTGGTGGTTAGTGGGTAGTGCTGACGTCAACATCACAGCTTAGCAACACAAGTCGTTCTGCGTCACCCCTACCCTGTCCCCCCTCTCTCTTCTCTCTCTCTCCTTCCCTCCATCATACTCCCCCTCCCCCCAGTTCCCTCAATCATACTCCCCCTCCCCCAAGTTCCCTCCATCATACCCCCCCCTCCCCCCAGTTCCCTCCACAGCTTAAAACAGAGGAAGGTAAATTAAACAGGAGAGTGATGGAGGGATGTTTTCTTGGAGCCTAAAATAACAGAGAGAGAGAGAGAGAGAGAGAGAGAGAGAGTTCAATATGCCAGGGATGACCTCTTCTATTTGTGCATGTCGTTCAGATTGTCAATATGTAAGACGGGATCACCTGAAGAATATACACCCAGGTTAATTTTTACCTGGAGATTAACCTAAATTAACACTAACCTAACCTAATCTAACACTACCTAACCTTAACCCTCCCCCAGCTAGAGTTAGGTTAGGTTAGGTCACACTTGGTTAGGTTAGGTTACACGTGGTTAGGTTAGGTTACATTTGGTTTGGTTAGATTAGGTTAGGTCACACTTGGTTAGGTTAGGTTACACGTGGTTAGGTTAGGTTACATTTGGTTTGGTTAGGTTAGGTTAGGTCACACTTGGTTAGGTTAGGTTAGGTTACACGTGGTTAGGTTAGGTTACATTTGGTTTGGTTAGGTTAGGTTAAGTTACATTTGGTTAGGTTAGGTTAATGTTCAGGTGATTCATATTCTCCTCTTCATCACACAAACTCGTGTATAAATCTCTACCTGTCCTTGAGTGTGTGTTTGTATGTCTGGGCACGCATATAGCTTCTCCTCCTCTTATGTCTCCTCCCCTCTCATAACCTCTTCAATGCTCCTCTGTTCATTCACTATTCTCCCTCTTTTATTCTTTCTCTCCTTCTCTTCCCTCCCATCCTCACCTCCCCCCCCCCCTTCACCTCCCCAGCAGCATCTTACCGCCCCGCGTTCGTCTGGCTGGGGCGGAAATAGCTCCCCACCAAGAACATTTTCCTCGACCGGTTCACCCATACCTGTAGCCTGCCAGACCCCCCCCCCCCTCCTCTCCCCCACCCCCATTCTTACGTATAGTGATCATGGTTACCTGTTCCACCACCCAGCACCTGTTCCACCATCCAGCACCTGTTCCACCATCCAGCACCCGTTCCACCATCCAGCACCCGTTCCACCATCCAGCACCCGTTCCACCATCCAGCACCCGTTCCACCATCCAGCACCTGTTCCACCATCCAGCACCTGTTCCACCATCCAGCACCTGTTCCACCATCCAGCACCTGTTCCCACCACCCAGCACCTGTTCCACCATCCAGCATCTGTTCCACCATCCAGCACCTGTTCCACCATCCAGCACCTGTTCCACCAACCAGCACCTGTTCCACCATCCAGCACCTGTTCCACCACCCAGCACCTGTTCCACCATCCAGCACCTGTTCCCACCACCCAGCACCTGTTCCACCATCCAGCATCTGTTCCACCATCCAGCATCTGTTCCCACCACCCAGCACCTGTTCCACATCTGTTCCACCCAGCATCTGTTTATTAACACTAAGTAGAGTCTTCCTTGAAACACAAGTGGGAGGGTGAGCTTACGAGAGAGAGGGAGTTTATGTATGTATGTATGTATGTATGTATGTATGTATCCTGGATCCAGCCCACCAGTATATAACACTCGTGGACACAAACAATTAAACATTACATGTAACTTGTAAGGTCTTTTGAAGTGTGTGTGTGTGTGTGTGTGTGTGTGTGTGTGTCCGACACTGTTTTAAACCTGTGATATACTTTGGCTGAATTACACACTATCTCTCCATTTCACTCTCTCACACACACACACACACACACATACACACACACACAGCATCACGGTCTGTTTAACCTGGCAAAAAAAATCACTTCCGTCACTACCGATATGAACACTACACACGCACCAAGCTCTGTGTGTGTGTCTGTGTATGTATGTATGTACGCACATGTGTATATGAACATTATATGCGTGGTATAACATCTCTACACCAACAATTACAACAAGATCACATTAGTTATCATACAAACACATTAATATTTGTTTACGAAAGATTAACGAAAATATTGTAAACGAAGCTGATGACTACAACCAACCGATGCGGCAGGTGGTAAGACATGATTAGCTTACACACCCTGGTACACTCTTAACACACCCTGGTACACTCTTAACACACCCTGGTACACTCTTAACACACCCTGACACACTTTTAACACACCCTGGTACACTCTTAACACACCCTGACACACTCTTAACACACCCTGACACACTCTTAACACACCCTGACACACTCTTAACACACCCTGGTACACTCTTAACACACCTTGGTACACTCTTAACACACCCTGGTACACTCTTAACACACCCTGGTACACTCTTAACACACCCTGACACACTCTTAACACACCCTGACACACTCTTAACACACCCTGACACACTCTCTTAACATCTCTACATGACCTTACATTTCAGTCAATCAATATTTACTAGTTGGGGTGTGTGTGTGTGTGTGTGTTGACCTTTATCATCTTGTGTTTAGCTCTCTCTCTCTCTCTCTCTCTCTCAGTTGAAGATAAACAACATGCACAAACAGATCCAGTAAGCTGTGTATGACGTCACGGGAACGGCCCAATCAGAAGGTTCCTTTGAATTACGTAACGGGAACTGACCAATCAGGAGCTTCCACTGGGGAACGTCAGGAAGTTATTTACGAATCACCTGATAATTAGACACCCCAGATTATACCACCTGTTTGTTCAACACTAATCTAACCTAACCTAACCCCCCCCCACACACACACACACGAGGTGCCAATACAAACTGTGTGACCTTGTGTATGAATCAACGCTGGGCCAGGTATTGCAGAATCAGGCTCTGAGGGCCATCTCTCTCTTACAGTAACACGGCCCTGCAAGGTTATCTGGCCATACTACTACTGCTACCACTACTACACTTACTATTAATACTACAATTGTCATTATTACTACTACTACAATTATTATTTCTGCTATTCCTGTTACAAATATTACTACTACTACAATTATTATAACTACTATAACTGCTACTAATGCTATAAATTACTATTATTACTATTACATATTATTACTACTAGCACTGCTACTACGACTACTTTTAACACGATAAATGTACAGTACAGACAAACTTGTATACTGCTTCTTAACACGGACCACCTACAGCTCAGACATCCCAGCTTATTTCACCCCTGATGCTAACAAAACCTAACCTAACCACCAACCTAATCTAACCTGTCCTATTATAATCTAAGCTAACCTAACCTAACCCCAACCTAATCTAAGTTAACCCCCAAAGATGATAATAATAATAATAATAATAATAATAATAATAATAATAATACAGAAATAATAATAATAATAATAATAATAATAATAATAATAATACAATAATAATAATAATAATAATAATAATAATAATAATAATAATAATAATAATAATAATAATAATACAATAATAATAATAATAATAATAATAACAATAAGAGCGAAGCCAAGTGAAAACCAAAATATTCGTACAAATAAACACAATTATCATTATAAAATATATTAAATTCGCTATACAAATTACGAAATACAGTAAGAGAGATATATTACTTTATGAACGGCGGACAATATACTTATGTAGGCTAAAAGTATTAGTTAATATGAGTGTATGAGTAAATTTTGCAGTCAAGTGTGTGTGTGTGTTTCTGTCAAGTGTTTAAAGACCTTAGTTTGTGTTGAAGTAAAGAAATACATAAAATAATACATGTAACTCATTTTTGTAACACTACATAATATTTTGTAACGGGAGAAGTAGAATTATGTGTTGTTTGAGCTAAATTAATGTAATTGTATTGAAAAAAGTAGGGGTCATCTGTAATGCTAACCTAACCGAACTAGATCTAACGTAACGTAACCTAACGCTATTCTAACCTAACCTAACCTAACCTCACCCTCCAAATAGCATTAGGGTGGTTAATCTTCAGGTGATCCAAATAAAAATGTTTAAAATTTTTCTACTGGACAATTTATCGTCACCATTGGTAAGGAGAGGGAGGAGCAGTGATGAAATGCTTAAAATAGCATTCGATTTTAAAGCGTGTTGTTATATTAAATGTCAATTCTTCACATTCGTTATAATCTGTTATCAAAACTCCAAGTGTAGTTGTCATGTTGTAATAAAAAAAAACAGTTTTAATACCAAGCAACAGGACGGATCAAACCGGTCCTGGAAAACTGTAAAATGGTCACTGCCATTTATCCTCAGGATGTATATAAAAAACAAACACTCGTTCTATATTTACCGGAAATGCACCAACTACTTGTTAATATTGTATTTTTAAAAGGACAATGTAGTCTTACCTTTTATCTACGATTGATGAATAAAAGGTAAATCCCATTCTTCGAGGGACTTGGCTAGGCTGTCATGCGTGTTCTAGGGGAGAGATCTTGTTTCCTCCTCTAGGCACTGCTCGTCACCTCACCACGCTATCCCTCACGAAATGTTCACTAGATTTAACCTCCGGACGTATATACCCGGCGTTATCCTTTGTCATGTCTGGTGTAAATGCATTATCCATAATATTCCCCGCTGCTCGACACCATTTTTACACCACCACTAAGATGAAATGATAATGTGGTAATTTATCACAAGACACAAATTCGACTTTTGATGGCGTAGTCTACATCACAGTATATATAGTACCATAGTGTATACATGTATAGTTAAAATGAGGATGATTATACAACAGTGTGGTGTAAGGATTGAGGTGGCGGAGAGGGTGGTGGAATGGTGTATCGAGCGGGACTATTGTTCTGGCATGTCCACCCAGTACCACTGCCGAGCTCACACTGCCTGTGGGGGCTTGGCCTGGGCTGACTGGTATAGTGGTAATGGTGCTGCTGCGTCCTTCGGCCTCCTCCTCCTCCTCCACCTCCTCTTCCTCACTGCCCACCACTACTACCACCATCATCACATACACAGTTTGTTTATAAATAGTGAATGATTTACGTGTTGAAGAAGCCATAAATGACTTAATATTTATCCTGTAATTTTGTCGAGGTTTCCTGTTACGATGATTGTTGGTGAGACAGAGCCCCTGTGTAAGTTTATTAAGGAAGAGAAGAGGTAAGCCAGGCAGACATACAGACAGACATACAGGCAGACAGCTACCTTAACTCCGGTGTGATGGCGACGGGAGTGAGTGAATGTAGGGGATCAATACCACACCACACGTTCAGGGGAAGACTCACCTAGCGAGGCCACACCAACTCACCTACTGCAAGTTCAACACGCCCGTCCTCCCTCCCTCCCTATAACCGTCTCTCTCCTGGGTTATAATTACGGTTGTTATTATTTGTGAATATTTCTTTGACAATAGATTATAGTTTTAAATATTTATAATGCCAAAAACTTGATCTTAAGTAAGCAATGTTGACGATGTTCCCACTGTTACGTGTTCCAGGACTAACATTATCCTTCACCGTAAACAATGATCGATTTCTTCAGGTAACATTATCACGGTGTTTTCCATTCTTCTGTACTAAAGGTGGCGGCCATAATATGTAACGAAATTAAATAGTTTTTCATTGTTTACCCGAAGATTTGCCCCACTAAGCTTATGTGTACCCTCTAGGGCTCACACACACACACACACACACACACACATGTGTACGTGTAGTGACGATAGGGAACGCACAGGACAGATTTACACCCAACACACCCATCGTGGGGGCTGGGGGAGGGGGGGGATTTGGATAGGGTGAAGAGTTTGGGGTGGGGGAGGCTAGAGGGGGAGATTATGTAAAGTACAGAGACAAGAGAGAGAGAGAGAGAGAGAGAGAGAGAGAGAGAGAGAGAGAGAGAGAGAGAGAGAGAGAGAGAGAGAGAAACGTTTTTCACAACACACCAATAACAAACGTTGTCTTGTGTTATAAACAAACGACAATGAGAAAACGTTTACATAACCAACATCTTCTATCTGTAATGACCTGAAGCAACGGTACAAACACAGTTACAGTACAGGTTACAGACACAGGTACACGTTACAGAGATACAGAATAGACAGGTACAAGTTACAGGTAGATACATACACTGATACAAGTTACAGACAGGCTACAGATATATTACAGAGGCACAGGTACAGGTTACAGGCTGATACAGGTTACAGATACAGGCTGATACAGGTACAGGCAGTCAACAGGATACAGGTGACAGAGTATACAGCAGAGATAACACAAGCAGGTTACGTCACCCGCCAAAGGTAACCCACAGGTGTTAATTGAAGTCATCTCGATACGGCACACCTCGAAGCTCGTTGTGAGGCGTTAATTGTACACCTATATTGTTACTACAGTCAGCTGTCCTTTTTGCCTCAGTCAGTCAGTCACCTCTTCCCTCCATCACTCTCCCTCCCCCCTCACGGCATCTCTCCCTCCCTCCCTCACTCACTACCCCCATCTCTCTCCCTCACTCTCTCCCTCATTCACTACCCCCCTCTCCCTCCCTCCCTCACTCACTACCCCCCTCTCCCTCACTACCCCTCCTCTCCCTCACTACCCCCTATCCCTCCCTCCCTCACTACCCCCTCGCCCTCACTACCTCCATCCCTCCCTCACTATCTCCCTCACTCTCTCCCTCACCCTTCGGCTTTGTAATTCCTGTTCTCATGCCGTCTCTAGTGTTTACAAAAGATATAGTTGCCAGTCTGAACAAAGGTTGTGTATACTTACGTGTGCGTGTGTGTTAAGGTTGGGTATTTTTTTAATAATTAAGATCTTTTCACCTGTCGACGTTCTCAAATGTGTGTGTTACCTGCCTAGATTATTACCATAGTTACTCTCTATCTCTCTCAGTTGGTCTCATACATACATACACACACACACACTCCTGCGCGCTCTCTCTCTCTCTCTCTCTCTCTCTCTCTCTCAGTTGGTCTCACAAATGGGCACTGTAAACGCTTCTACGCTTCACCTTGCACAGGATGTAAGGGGGTGCCCAATAAACTAGCCCCTCCGGGGCAATATAATCTGACTCTGACCTATATGTACTGCCAATGAATATGATGCACTCTGTGTACAAACCTCTGTCCTGCGTGGCAGTGAACAGTGACATTACCCACATGAATCTGATCTATGTATATATATTTAGGTATGTGTATGTGTGTGTATGTGTATGCATATGTATGCACATACGTATATATGTATGTATATGTATGCTGTCAATGAATACGATGTATTTCTTTGTGTATGAACCTAAGTCCTGCGTGGCAGAGAAGTGTCAGGACCTCCTGACTGAATTACTCTGAATAGGCAAACTGTACTTCAGGATTTGTCAATAAATTTGCTAAACTAAAACACACACACACACACACACACACACTCTCTCTCTCTCTCTCTACACAGGCGTCACTGTTATGGTCGACTCCTTCAACAGTCTTTGTTTTCCTCTTGTGACAATTAACTTTAAACCACGAGAACTTTAACCTGACTAAAATACCTGATCTAACTTAACCACACCTTAACCTAACCTAAATGTAGAAGAGGTTCAGTTACTGCCCAGATATGGTGGCCCGGTTCACCTATGGCCCTAGAGATGATGGCCCGGTTCACCTATGGCCCTAGAGATGATGGCCCGGTTCACCTATGGCCCTAGAGATGATGGCCCGGTTCACCTACGGCCCTATAGATGGTGCCCCGGTTCACCTATGGGTGGCCCGAGATCTCCGGTTCAGTTATGGCCCCAAATGGGCCCATCGAGGACTATAATATAACGTTAGCTAGCGTGGTGTAGGCGAGAGCGGGAGTCCCCACCAGTGTTACCAAGTCCCCCACACACCCCCATGTTAAGGCGTGGTCACTATACACAACAGGAAGTTCACGTATAATGCTCTCATTGTCGTCAAAATACATTATATTCATGTGATTTTTTTTATTATGTATACTAATAGTGATTAACAATGTATAATAAATTAATACATCCCACTGTAATAATTTTCCTTGTGTTAACTCATAAAAACGGAGCATAACAGCCAAATTTTTCCTTATTTTCATTTTTAATAATTTTTTGTATTAGTTATGTATTATAAATGCTATATTTTATGGGGATTTATATCAACAAAAAATTTATGTTAGTTGTGTTTAGAGGTGAAAAAGATAAGAATTTATAATACCATAAGTAACTTGGCAGCGGTGTGTGGGAGGCAGCAAGTTGCCACGTTACAATAATTTTTAATATTTAATGCTATTTTAACGCTATTATAACTAGATTTTGTTAATATTAATAAAAAATAAGTAAGATATAGTGTATGATAATGTATATGTAGAGGAAATGTATATAGAGAAATGTCAAGAAAAAGGTATGTAGGTCGGTGAAGGGAGTTGAGTACTAGCCAGTCAGTGTATTTGCTTCATCTCTTACTTCACTTGGCCTTGAGACTAGCCTGTAGGAGTGAGGATAGGGGTGGTGAGGATAGTAGTGGTGGTGAGGATAGTAGTAGTGGTGGTGGTAGGGGATAGTGGTAGGTGAGAAGTGAGGATAGTGGTGGTGGAGAGAGGTGTGGATAATGGTGGAGGGGAGAGGTGAGGATAGTGGTGGAGAGGTGAGGATAGCGATGAGGGAGATGAGGATAGCGGGAGTTTGGGTACATATTTAACAACCCTTTGTGTGTCTTTTATCTTATAGTCTGGTTATCATTATTTATCCAGTTCCTGATAACACACACACACACACACACAAGGGGGGGGGGAGGGTCATTTTTGTGTGAGGGATTAGTTATGACATAGTAAGGTTCAATGACTCAGGTGAGAGACAACAGGTGAGAGACAACAGGTGAGAGACAACAGGTGAGAGACAAGTGAGAGACAAATTCTTCTGACAGAGGTTTCCTTCCTGTCTAGCCCCCCCCCCCCTTTGGCCACACCAACCAAGACAGAACCAGTTTCTTGTGCATCAGCTCAGACCACACCTGTGCACACTTACCTCCCATCACACACCTGTACACACTTACCTCCCATCACACACCTGTACACACTTACCTCCCATAGCACCTCTTCTCCAAACTTGTCCTCCCCCACACACATGTCCTCCTCCCACACACCTGTCCTCCCCACACATGCCCTCCTCCACACCTGCCCTCCTCCACACCTGTCCTCCCACACATGCCCTCCCCCACACCTGCCCTCCTCCACACCTGTCCTCCCCACACACCTGTCCTCCCCACACACCTATCCTCCCACACACCTATCCTCCCCACACCTGTCCTCCCACACACCTGTCCTCCCCACACACCTGTCCTCCCCACACACCTGTCCTCCCCACACACCTATCCTCCCATACACCTATCCTCCCCACACCTGTCCTCCCCCACACCTGTCCTCCCACACACCTGCCCTCCCACACACCTGCCCTCCCACACACCTGTCTTCCCCACACACCAGTCCTCCCCACACACCTGTCCTCCCCACACACCTATCCTCCCACACACCTGTCCTCCCCACACACCTATCCTCCCCACACCTGTCCTCCCCCACACCTGTCCTCCCCCACACCTGTCCTCCCACACACCTGCCCTCCCACACACCTGTCCTCCCCACACACCTATCCTCCCCCACACCTGCCCTCCCCCACACCTATCCTCCCACACACCTGTCCTCCCACACACCTGTCCTCCCACACACCTGTCCTCCCCACACCTGTCCTCCCACACATTGTCCTCCCCCACACCTGTCCTCCCACACACCTGCCCTCCCACACACCTCGTACAGGGGAGTGAAAGTCGCAGCCCACAGATGTGCCCGCGGCTACAGATGACCGTCTCAACATATTAACTATACCCTCGTGTCTACATGTGTGTATACCCTCGTGTGTACATGTGTATACTTTCTTGTGTACATGTGTATAACCTCGTGTGCACATGTGTATACCCTCGTGTGTACATATGTATACCCTGGTGTGTATACATTCTCAGGCGCGTTTATCCATTCATTATTTCCCTCAAACATACATATTCATAAATGCTTTTGTGTACATGACTTGAGTATACATGTGTGCATATGTGTGTGTGTGTGTGTGTGTGTGTATCTGATTACATGTACGTACGTGTGTGAATCCGGGTTTATGCACGTCGGTGTGTATCTGGCCGTGTGTACGTACTTATGTGTATCCGGCTGTGTGTACGTACTTGCGTGTGTACCTGGCCGTGCATACGTACTTGAGTGTGTATCTTGTTTGTGTGTGTGTGTGTGTATGTGTGTGTGTGTGTGTGATCGCTTGAGGTGACTCGGTTTAAGAGCTTCTTTAGATAAATAATTACAACACTTAAGTCTGTATAACAAGTTAAGTCACAAGATTACATGAAGCTTACACACCCCCAGCTTATTTCACCTGAAGCTTACACACCCCAGCTTATTTCACCTGAAGATTACACAACCCAGCTTATTTCACCTGAAGCTTACACACCCCAGCTTATTTCACCTGAAGATTACACACCCCAGCTTATTTCACCTGAAGATTACACACCCCAGCTTATTTCACCTGAAGATTACACACCCCAGCTTATTTCACCTGAAGATTACACAACCCAGCTTATTTCACCTGAAGATTACACACCCCAGCTTATTTCACCTGAAGATTACACACCCCAGCTTATTTCACCTGAAGATTACACACCCCAGCTTATTTCACCTGAAGATTACACACCCCAGCTTATTTCACCTGAAGATTACACACCCCAGCTTATTTCACCTGAAGAATAGTTTCCATGACATTTGCATGATGTTTAAACGGAGACACCTGGGGGAGTCACCTTGAGTCACCTGGAGTCACCTTGAGTCACCTGGCTCACCTTGAGTCAGCCAGTCCCCCCCCCCCCCTACAGGGTGGAGGAGGCGAGACAGACTACTGATGTACATGTGTGTGGATCACGTGGGTGTGTGTACATGTATGAGTCATGTGAGTGTGTGTGTGTGTGTACATGCGAGTTAATATACAGATCACATAATATTACATCCACCGCCAGGCAGTGAACTGATGTATGTATGTATGTATGTATGTATGTATGTACAGTATGTATGTATGTATGTAGGCTATGTATGATTGATTGATTGAAACAGTTTATTTAACCAGGACAATACAGATACAGAGTGGATAATAATAACAATATTAACAGTGGAGAGAACCTGAGCTGCACCTGATAATTATATACTATACATTTATCTCAAGGAAGTATTATGTAACATTTAGTATCATCTGGAATAGTTCAATAGCATGGTGGTAATAAGAACGTCTCATAATGTTACCACGGTTATCACTTCAATATTCATTTATTTAATATTTATTATTTTTATTTTTTATTTATTTATTTATTTATACATACATACTTACATACATACATACATACATACACACACACACACACACACACATATATATATATATATATATATATATATGAAAACGTGGATAAGATAAGATAAAGACGAAAGCTAGGTGCTCCGTTGTTTCCCTTTCCCGTGTGATTTTATCAATATAGATATATTATATATATATATATATATATATATATATATATATATATATATATATATATATATATAAATTACAGTGGAATTGAAAAACATAAGTATAATGGGGGAGCAGTACAACCTGGGTTGTTTCAATCAATAATGCTCAAAATAAACACATCCCTAAAAGAAAATTCAGATCGATACGGAACCAACCAAAATGGATGAATAATAGACTCTTAGATCTTCTAGGGAAAAAGAAAGGAGTATATAGAAAAGTTAAGAAAGGCGAAAATCACCTACTTGGTTACTATCAGAACCTAAGAAGACTGGTAAAAACAGAAATTAGGAAAGCAAAGAGAAATTATGAAATCAAGATAGCAAACGAATCGAAAAATAACCCCAAAGCTTTTTATCAACTGTATAAATCAAAGGTTAGAGATACAATAGGTCCCCTTAAAACTACGACAGGAGAAATGACTGATGATGAGTTAGAAATGTGTAGTACGTTAAACAGTCATTTTCGCTCCGTATTCACAAATGAAAAGCTAGCACAGTTTCCAGAAGTTCATAAGGTATATAACGACAGTATAGAAAATATGTTGATGAATATCAATATTACTAGTAACGATGTACTTAAAGTAATTAACAAACTGAAGCCTCATAAATCGCCTGGTCCAGACGAGGTATATGCTAGAATATTAAAAGAATGTAGAGATGAGTTGAGTAATCCATTAGCAGTTTTATTTAATAAGTCATTAGAATCGGGCCTAGTGCCAGAAGCTTGGAAACTTGCAAATGTAGTTCCGATTTTCAAAAAGGGTGATAAATCAATTGCATCAAATTACCGTCCCATTAGTCTCACGTCAATCATAGGCAAGTTGCTAGAGTCAATTATTGCTACAAAAATCAGAAGCCACCTTGAAACATTCAACTTAATTCATTCTTCTCAGCACGGGTTCACCCAGGGACGTTCTTGTCTCACAAATTTGCTTAGCTTTTTCTCAGAAGTATATGAAGCGGTAGATAATGATAAGTCATATGATATAATTTATTTAGATTTCAGTAAAGCATTCGATAGAGTCCCTCATGAGAGATTGAATAGGTGGATCATTATTAAAATGGATTAGGTCATGGTTAACTGGTAGGAAACAAAGAGTCAGCATAAATGGATTAAAGTCAGACTGGGGTGCGGTCAAAAGCGGAGCTCCCCAGGGATCTGTATTGGGCCCTCTGCTGTTTGTTATATTCATTAATGATCTTGATTTAAACATAACTAGTAGGATTAGTAAATTTGCAGATGATACCAAAATGGGGAGAGTGATAAATTCAGACAGTGACTTTGAACACCTTCAAAGAGATCTAGATACCTTACATGAGTGGTCAGTAGACTGGCAAATGAATTTTAATACTGATAAATGCAAGGTACTACAGATAGGGAAGACGAATACAACAAGGCAAACAGGATTCTAGGGTTCATATCTAGGTCTGTGAGTAACAGAACTGCTGACGTTATCTTGAAACTTTACCTAGCATTAGTGAGGCCACACATGGATTATGCGGTTCAGTTCTGGTGTCCTTATTATAGAATGGACATAGATTCTTTGGAGAGAGTACAAAGAAGAATGACAAAAATGATCCATAATATTAGAAACCTTACATGTGAAGAAAATCTGAAAAGCTTAGGCTTGCATTCATTAGAGAGGCGTAGAGTTAGGGGAGATATGATAGAGGTGTACAAGTGGGTAAGTGGGATTAACAAGGGTAAAATGGAAGATGTTCTGAAGCTCAGTAATAACGAAATAACTAGAACAAATGGCTTTAAATTAGATAAATTCCGATTCAGAAAGGATATAGGCAAGCACTGGTTTGGTAATAGAGTTGTGGATATGTGGAATAGGCTACCGAGTGCTATAGTAGGATCGAGGACGCTAGGGAGCTTCAAGACGAAGTTGGATAGGCACATGGAAGTGCTGGGATGGGTGTGAAAGGGATCTGCCCTGTATGGGCCAGTCGGCCTCCTGCAGTATCCCACTTTCTTATGTTCTTATGTTATGTACAGTAATAAGATTGAACAAGAGGACAGAGCTGTCAGGATTATGTCTAGTTGGCAATTATGTTTATTCCAATGGTAATTACTTATTTATTTACATTATAATTTCCGATAAAATGGATTTGATGGTACAATAAAAGCAGGTACTGTAAATATAGTAAGTGTTACAAGACATATTAATTCTTCGACAATAGATATTTTTTAAGAGATGATTTAAAGGAAGGGAGCGTAGTCTTTGCTCGGATGGGTGGGGTTAAGTTGTTCCACACCTTCACACTGTG
This sequence comes from Homarus gammarus, assembly GCA_958450375.1. Taxonomy (NCBI): domain Eukaryota; kingdom Metazoa; phylum Arthropoda; class Malacostraca; order Decapoda; family Nephropidae; genus Homarus; species Homarus gammarus. Next base: position 1,146,842 of record CAUDMG010001680.1, read on the forward strand.
ATATTTTATGGAGGTCTGGGACTGAGAGGAGAGCACGGGGGGTGGTCTTAGTAGCTCTGGGTGCCTTAAGTTGTATCTCTGATTATTCCGGAACTGGAAATAATTATTGTCAAGCAAGTGATTGATAGATTTGTAAGCAAAGAGGGCACAGCAGGTGTTAATATCCTCGAATTTTTTAAATTTCAATATAGCAAATTTTTCGTTTGTGTGATCCGTATGCATGTATGTATGTATGTATGTATGTATGTATGTAGCAGAATAACAAAACAATGTACAGCTTCTCCTTCCGCCAGACAGACAGACAGACACACACATAAACATACAAAGCCACATAACAGTAATACGGTAACAACATAATCAGAGGAATAACGGGTGAATGGTCAATAATAGCCTCATTCCACCAGTACAGCATTACGGCAGTTAACAGCGTCATGGGAACGAGGATGAGAATAACAGCATTAAGACCCACACACACAGACACGTCAGTAACCTGGACTTTTGAGAGTGACAGACAGATGAACAGGCCATTGAATAACTGGGTTGCAGCGACTCTCTCTCTCTCTCTCTCTCTCTCTCTCTCTCTCTCTCTCTCTCTCTCTCTCTCTCAGGGTGCAAACTTCCCTTGAGGAGCCGAGGTGGGTGGGTGGGTGTGTGTGGGTAGGTGGGTGGGTGTTGGTGTGAATAAAACTGATGGTATTCTAAACATGTGTAGAAGAGGCAGGTGACGGGTGTAAAGTCAATATTGTGTTTAAAGACCTTAGTTATTGTATAGGGTATGAACCAACTTATGAAGCTCCTGTACTCGACTTGGCTTATAACGTCACAAATGATGACATTCAAGCTGTCTCAAGTATGGTAATGTTTATTCTGGCTACACTGTCCAGGCTCTAGTACAGTGTAACCAGCTCACTCCGGTTATAACTGTCTGGCTCAGTGGCTCATCTGGGTGTAGCTGCCATGAGTGTTATTAATATGTGTACTGTGTTATGAACAACATATTCTGCTTTGGTTAATGATATACACACACAAGGCTCCGACTCTCAGATATACATACAAGCATACATACTGATGTTCATACATATGTATTCTGACGATCATACGCACATATACACACACTGATGCTTACACACACAAACTGACGCTGATACACATACACTGAGACACACACTCATTGACGCTGACACACACATGCACTGACATACATACATACATACATACACACACACACACACACACACACACACACAGAGGGATGACTCGACCAAAGACGCAACTCTTATGACCAGCAACATTACACAAGAGATTCTCACCTCACACACACACACACACACACACACAGGAGTCGTAGACCCTCAGCAATTTGGCAACATGAAAACTTCCTCCACCACTCACTGTCTTGTCAGCTTTCTCGATTACATATACCGCCATCTCGAGAAACGAAAAACGTCTGTAGCTGTCGCCTTCATTGAGTTCACTAAAACATTCGACCTAGTCGACCACAATATAATCATCAACAAAGCTATTGACCTCGGGCTTCGGAGAAGTCTTATACCATGGCTTACAGACTTCCTCACTGACCGACGCCAAGCTGTACGCTTCCGAGGGGCTGTCTCCACCTTTCAGTCACTCACCTGTGGCGTCCCCCAAGGCACCAAGATGGGACCACTCTGCTTCCTTATGCTCATCAATGATGCCCTAAGAGAAACCCCTGCTCGCTGGAAATATGTCGACGACTCCACCATTGGGATGAGCGTCAACAATTCTGCTCCCAACTATACCGCCCTTCAGGATTTATTGAACAGTCTCCAAAACTGGGCCACCAACAACCATGTCACCATCAACCATACCAAGACCATGGTTATACACATCAACCTCTCCTCCGACATTGTCCCACCTCCTTCCATTACTCTAGGTCCGAACACACTCCAGGTTGTAGATTCCACGAAGCTCCTCGGCGTCACCATAGACAACAAACTAAATTGGAAACCACACGTCAGTGAAGTTGTCAAATCCTCCAGTTTCCGTCTCCACCTCCTCCGCCGACTCAAGTCCCTCGGAGTTCCTGCACCCGAGCTCCTCAGTGTTTACACAACATTCATACTTCCCAAGCTCACCTATGCCTCCCCCACCTGGTCTTCCTCCCTAAATGTCACACAACGTAAACACCTAGAAAAAGTGCAAAAGAGGGCATGCAAGATTATTCTCTCCCCTTCCTACTCCACATATCAAGAAGCGCTCAACACACTGACCCTTTCGACTCTCACTGACCATCACCACGACCTCATCTGCAAATTTGGTAAGAAGCTTCTACACCATCCTCGACACCGGCTCCTACTACCACCTGAGATCCCTAGTCCGAGAATTGCTGTTCGACACCACAACCGCATCCAGCCCATACGTGCACGAACTGATCGCTATAAGAACAGCCCAGTCCCAACCATTGTAAAAATTATCAATAACTTGTAATAAACCAGTGTATTCACTCCCAGTAAACACTACTCCTTGCACTGTCACTATGTTGAAATGCACTGTAGTTTGAGCTTTTCCCCATCTAGTTATTATATGTCTTATTTGTGTCACTTATGTTACTTGTATATTATTTGTAATTCAAACCCATTCCCCAAATATGTAACTGTATATTTTCAGCCTTCTGGCTGCCAAGCTCTTTCAATAAACCGTTAATTATTATTATTATTATTATTATTATTATTATTATTATTATTATTATTATTATTATTACACACACACACACACACACACACACACACACACACCACACACACACTTAGTGACTCAGGTGACGGTTCATATAAGGGGGATTGTTGTCAGGTAAAATGGAAAGTGAAAATTCTTTGTGTGTGTGTGTGTGTGTGTGTGTGTGTGTGTGTGTGTGTGTGTGTGTGTGTGTGTGTGTGTGTGTGTGTGTGAGCTAAGAGAGGGAGGTACTGACCAGACCACAGGTAAACCACAAGACTCAAAATGTGGTTAAGTGTGAGAGAATTGGACTACTCACCTGTCCTCCTGTCCCTCACATGTCCTTACCTGTCCCCTCACCTATCCTCCTGTCCCTCACCTGTCCTGTCCCCTCACCTGTCCTCCTGTCCCTCACCTGTCCTCCTGTCCCTCACCTGTCCTGTCCCTCACCTGTCCTCCTGTCCTTCACCTGTCCTCCTGTCCCTTCACCTGTCCCCTCACCTGTCCTCCTGTCCCTCACCTGTCCCTTCTTCTGTCCTCCAGTCCCTCACCTGTCCTCCTGTCCTTCACCTGTCCTCCTGTCCCTTCACCTGTCCTCCTCACATGTTCGCCTGTCCTTCACCTGTCCTCCTGTCCCTCACCTGTCCTCCTGTCCCTCACCTGTCCTCCTGTCCCTTCACCTGTCCTCCTGTCCTTCACCTGTCCTCCTGTCCCTTCACCTGTCCCCTCACCTGTCCTCCTGTCCCTCACCTGTCCTCCTGTCCCTCACCTGTCCCTTCTTCTGTCCTCCAGTCCCTCACCTGTCCTCCTGTCCCTTCACCTGTCCCCTCACCTGTCCTGTCCCTCACCTGTTCCTACCTCTCTCACTTACTCTCTTTCTGTCTACTTGCAGAATCATACCAGCGTGACTATGGTGTTGCAGAATCATACCAGAGTGATTATAGTGTTGCAGAATCATACCAGAGTGATTATAGTGTTGCAGAATCATACCAGAGTGATTATAGTGTTGCAGAATCATACCAGAGTGACTATAGTGTTGCAGAATCATACCAGTGACTATAGTGTTGCAGAATCATACCAGAGTGACTATAGTGTTGCAGAATCATACCAGAGTGACTATAGTGTTGCAGAATTATACCCGAGTGACTATAGTGTTGCAGAATCATGCCAGAGTGACTATAGTGTTGCAGAATCATACCAGAGTGATTATAGTGTTGCATAATCATACCAGAGTGACTATAGTGTTGCAGAATCACACCAGTGACTATAGTGTTGCAGACTCATACCAGAGTGACTATAGTGTTGCAGAATCATACCAGAGTGACTATGGTGTTGCAGAATCATACCAGAGTGACTATAGTGTTGCAGAATCATACCAGTGACTATAGTGTTGCAGAATTATACCAGAGTGACTATAGTGTTGCAGAAGAGTGAGTATGAAGGTGGTGACTGACAAGACTTTCCTGGGTGACATGAGAGTTGTGTGCAGCAACCTTCAATGGGCCGAAATAGTTGAACAACTCTCACATACATACAACGATCCAGGAGAGTTCTGGCGTCGAGTTAAGAGATTGAAAGGTTGCAGCCATAACGAGTCATCATATATAACTGACCACGCAGGAAGTAAAATATATGACGACCAAGACAAAGAACCCATATTCAGGGACATATGGAGGAACATCTGACTCACAAATGAAGAGAACAGGGGATTCGATGGTACCCACGAGGAGCTCGTCCTTGATGAACTCCGGGGCCAGACACACCGCACCCAGCCTTCCCCTGAAATCATATGGGAGGATCTGAGAGTGGACAGCCCATTGTCCAAACCAATCACCTCGGAAGAACTCAACAGAGCCATCTCCAATACCAAAAATAAAGCTCCTGGTTACTCAGGCATCACCAAGGAGATCCTCATCCACGTAAACAACCCGGCCATGGAGAGACTGAGAACCACAATGAACGCTTGCCTGGCCTCGGGTTACTTCCCAACTAAATTCAAAGAGGCCATTATTACTCTAACACCAAAACAAGGAAAGAACCCCGCCGTCCCACTAAACTACAGACCGATCTCCCTCCTCGAAGTACCTGGAAAAATACTAGAAAAAATCATCAACCACCGTCTGAGAAATCACCTGGAAACAGCAAACAGAGTCAACTGCAGACAATTCGGGTTCAGGAAAGGGAAGTCCACCACAACAGCGATAGCCCTGGCATGTGAAAACACAGCCAGAGTCGCGGCGAGTGGTAGACACTGTAATCTAACTCTCCGGGATGTAGCGAAGGCATTTGACAAAGTCTGGCACGACGGCCTAAAATATAAGATCCTCCAACTCGGACTTCCCACCAACATTGAAAAGTTGCATTGCAACTTTCTTGACGGCAGAAATGCCAGACTGAGGGTAGGACAACACACAGGAGAGACCTTCCCACTCATGAGGGGAGTCCCTCAGGGGAGCGTCCTCTCCCCCACCCTATATATTATCTACACAAGTGACACTCCGCCTCCCACTAGAATAGGTAACGAAGATATTATGTATGCAGATGACATCACTCAAATAACAACACATCAAGGAAAATCGCGAGCGTTACAGGTCGACAACACCAGGCGGGAATTAAAAGGGTAAATAATTACGAAAAACAATGGAAAATCCAAACCAGTCTCCCGAAATTCACAGTGATACCCTTATGCAGAAGAAAAACCCATCCATTAGTAACCAATAATGCCCAGATAGAATACAAAAGCAGAGGCACCCTCCTGGGCCTGCATATATCCACGACAGGTTACTCCCATCATGCCCACACCAGGAAGGAAAAAGCAGGACGAGAGCTGAGAAAACTATACCGCTTTAAAGCGCTTCCTGAGAAAATAAAACTCCGCCTGGTGACATCATTTATCACACCGATATTAACTTACCCAGCAGTACCTCTTCATACTATGAGCACCACTCAAATATTAAAATTACAGGTGGTCCAAAATGAAGCCCTAAGATTCGTCACAGGTGAAAGATACCCCTTCACCAGAACCACAGCCGAGATACATAGAGACCTGAGAATGAAACCCATCAACCAGCAGCTGCACACCCTGGCCAGCAGAATCTGGCAAAAGATAGAACGATCAGAGCAAGAACTCCTTCAAAGACTCCCACCAGATAACGACAACAACCATACATGGTTCCCAAAAAGTTACCAAATCTCAAAAGGTCCATTACCACCCCCGATCTACACGGCCAGGCAATAGACAACCTCTCTAGACCAGCATCCGCCAGTATGGTCGGTGGAATATGAAATAAGGCCCTTAAAACACCCATATATGGGACAGGGTAGGATGTCTAGTGCCTGTACCGACAGACAATAACTAACCCATGACACAACCCTAACACACTATTAGCTTAGCTAGGCGGTCAGCCCGCCCTCTCTTACCTCCTCCTAAACTTCTTCAATTTCCGAACTATAACTTCCTTCCCCCACCTCTAATCGTCTTTCACCCTCCTTTCTCTACAAAAAAACCCACCTCTCTCTCTCTCAACACACACACCCCCACACTAAACCTTGTCTCCATGTACTGAGAGCGTCTGGTAGCCTCATCATGTGACCAACAGCATAGGCCTAACACGTGTCCTGCGTGGGTGTGCGGTAGACTTGTATACATCCAACTTAACGTAACCTAACCAAACCCTAGGCCTAAGCCATTCCTTATTTCACACCAATTATACCGTAAATCACATTAATAGGCCTATATTTTAAATAAGTTAAGCCTACTGTATTTCATGTAACTTGAACCAGAATATACACACACACACACACACACACACACACACACACACACACACACACACACACACACACACGGGAACAAAGGAAGGTGAACTAGAAATTTGGAGTAAATTACATAGCTCGGACAAAGAGCCTGGGAGGAGGAGGAGGAGGAGGAGCAAGAAGAGGAGGAAGAGGAGGAGGAAAAAGTGGAGGAGGAGAATAAAACACAATGACAATAAAACAGAGAGAGAGAGAGAGAGAGAGAGAGAGTTGGTTACTCACTAGTGCCGGATGTACTAACGGGGCCTGAGATGACGCGGCACTCGATTGGGGGGGGGGGGGGTGGTGCCTAGCTCTGTACAGTGCCAGTGTCATGATGTCATATTTATGGTGCACTGCTATGGTGACTGTTGCTATGGTGACTGTGTTGCTATGGTGACTATGTTGCTATGGTGACTGTGTTGCTATGGTGACTGTGTTGCTATGGTGACTGTGTTGCTATGGTGACTTGCTATGGTGATGTTTACTGAGAGGAGGAAAGAGGAAAGGGAGGGAAGGAGAGAGAGAGAGAGAGAGGGGTAAAGAGAGGAATAGGGACGGAGGGAGGGGAAGAAGGCAGGAGAGGAAGAGAGGTTGAAATAGTGATAACAAGAACCACCCACACACCACCCACACCACACCCACCCACCCACACACGTACCCACATTCCCACGGTCAGAGAACCCATTAGTCAACAAGAACTCAGGTGACCACACAACCAGGTAGACGGGAAGGTACGACCCACAAACTCCTATAATAGACCAGTAATATAATCTACCTTCACTCAATAGCCTTTTGTGGTATAATTCTATCACAGGTAAATAATTTGTTGGGGATTATAGGTTGTGTATGAGGCACGGAATGACGTTATGTGGTTATTGACGATGGTGATTGTTGTTGTTATTGAGCTTGTTCTTGTAATTTACCACCTACCACACACCACCTACCACACACCACCTACCACACACACCACACACCACCTACCACACACCACCTACCACACACCACCTACCACACCACACACCACCTACCACACACCACCTACCACACCTACCACACACCACCTACCACACACCACCTACCACACACACCACACACCACCTACCACACACCACCTACCACACCACACACCACCTTCAAATCTCAGTGGTCAATATCATACACACTGTTTGTTGACAACTGTTGGTATAGCAAAGACCACAACATACACACATACACACACGCACTAACGTATGCGTCACCAGCCTGGTCGTCTTCTCTAAACTCCATCCAACAACGTCAGCTAGAGAAGGTACAGAAAAGGGCCTGCAGAATCATGCTCGGCGCAGAATACTCCGGCTACACCAACGCTCTCTCCACCCTGGAAATGCCATCCCTCAGTGACCTCCACCACCAAGCACTGGAAAGGTTTGGAGCCAACTACTGCACCACCCTCGCCACCTCCTGCCCCCCATCCAACTCGCCCAGTCCGCCACTACAACAAAATTCAGCCCATGAGAGCCCGCACCGATAGATATAAGAACAGCACCATCCCATCTATTGTTAAAATAATAAACAATTCCTGATTTATGTACTGTACAGCCCTGTAAATGTATTCAACGCATATTATATCATTATGTCTAAATAACATGGAAGTCTGTATATTTTCACCCACCGGCTGCAACTCTATTAATAAACCGTTTATTATTATTATTATTATTATTATTATTTCTATCTCACTTTCGATCTTTCTCTCACTCCTTCATTCTCACTAATTTTTTTTTTTTCTCTCTCTCTCTCTCTCTCTCTCTCTCTCTCTCTCTCTCTCTTCACGTAAAAAGTTGGACCCCAAACAAACAAATTAGTAAAAAAAATGAGTTACATCAGACAGACGTAGTGTATAATCAAAACCCCATACATCATACACCCAAACATTATACATCCAAGTATACCTTCACCAGGTCAAGACTGATGAGCACACCATACACCTGCAATGACGTCATCTCATTTGCATACGACAGGGGAAGAGATTTCCCAATATATACAATAAAGTAAGATTTACCCGTGCAAGATTTCATACAGGTGATGGTGACAATGGTGGTGGTGGTGATAGTGAAGTTTGCGTCACAACAAGGTAACTACAGTGTCCAGCCCAACCACAAGAGGGCGTCGGGTTACTCTTGCCCAGACAATAACAACGAGACGAGTTGTACCCAGCTGATGACTGAAGAGAGAGAGAGAGAGAGAGAGAGAGAGAGAGAGAGAGAGAGAGAGAGAGAGAGAGAGAGACAAACAGGATGTTGGACACAAGTTCCTGGATCATTAACTACAATTTGTGTAGGTGGAGCCACACACACACACACACACACACACACACACACACACACACACACACCTTTAAGTGAATAAGTTCAATACAACGTTCAAATATTGTTGTTCTGTGTTCAAATATGTTCACCTCAACTAAACCCTTCCTTCTCCTCCTCCTCTTGTTCCTCCTCCTCCTCTTGTTCCTCCTCCTCCTCTTGTTCCTCCTCCTCCTCACCGCTAGATCCACTTTACACAGGTGAGCTAATGATACCTTAACATTACCCGGAAATAATAAAGCGAGAGGCCAGACGCTCCTCTGTTTACCCTCAGACCCACGCACTCTCTGTGTTCATTCCCTGGCACACACTCTAAAATCCCTGGGACGCACACAGTCTTAACGCACTCTCTCTGTGTTTGAGCCCTGGGACGCACGCACTCTCTCTGTGTTTGAGCCCTGGGACGCACGCACTCTCTCTGTGTTTGAGCCCTGGGACGCACGCACTCTCTCTGTGTTTGAGCCCTGGGACGCACTCTAATACTCTATACTGTAAATGCACTTTGTTTGTACTTGGGATGCACTGTTCACGCACTCTCTTACTCTAGAACGCACTTTTCATGCAGAGAGAGAGAGAGAGAGAGAGAGAGAGAGAGAGAGAGAGAGAGAGAGAGAGAGAGATACGCTGCCACATGCCCATCCTCACACAACCCGGATACAAGACTGGCTGTTTCCGGCTCAAGTGTTGGAGCTTCACAATATCTGGCTCTAACTGGCTCTACTTGACTCTACCTGGCACTACCTGGCACTAACCTCTTCCTCCCTCCCGCTCTCTCTCTCTCTCTCTCTCTCTCTCTCTCTCTCTCTCTCTCTCTCTCACTGACTCACTCTACCCGGCAGGAATGTTGACCACTGCCAGCTCACGCGTTACGTCACCGGCTGAATAAATCAACAACATAATGATAACACGTATTAACCTCTCCTGTGTTGTCCCGAGTACCTGTGAGAGAGAGAGAGAGAGAGAGAGAGAGAGAGAGAGAGAGAGAGAGAGAGAGAGAGAGAGGACAGGTAACTCAGGTAAGGTCAAGTTGTGGCTGGCTAAACATTCCAGGTAGGATGACGGGCGGCGGGGCGGGGTATGGGGCGGGGCGAGGTATGGTGTGGAGGGTCGGTGACTCGGGCGTGTTGAATGTATAGGTGGTGGAGGAGAGAGAGAGAGAGAGAGAGAGAGAGAGAGAGTCTCGCCATCAAGGTCAGACGAAATTACTTTCTTCTGGTGAAAGGTAACTCTTACTGAGTGGGCGGCCTGCAGCAGTGGGCGGTCTGCAAGAGTGGGCTGCCTACAGAAGTGGGCGACCTGCACGAGTGGGCGACCTACATGAATGGGCGACCTGCAGGAGTGGTCGACCTGCCCACACTACCCCCATCCCACAACCCACACCCACCATACCCCCCCCCCCCCCACCTTCCCCAAAAGGATCTCAGCCTGGGTTTAAGAGCGACCATTGGCTTAAAACCCCCTCATAAGCTATGATGACTACCACGACTACCACGACTACCACGACTACTACTACTACTACTACTACTAATACATTTTTTTTATTGGCCTCCAGCCTCCCCCAATAGCCACACCTTCGCCACCATTTTATTACCTATATAAGTAGCTCTCCTAGCTGTGTTGAGTTAGTTGAGCCGCAGATCTATGTGGCATTCAGTGACTGTAGCCTCATAGTCAATATCTGCAACTGTTGTCGGCTTTGGGGCGGATGCTCTCGTTCCCCTGAGGCAGAGCAAAGCCGACCTAAGGAGAGAGAAGGACAGTCGACATTTCATCCAGGCTGTAACATAACTTCTGGGCTGCTGCTTCTGTTCGGTGATCATCTCGGCGAGTCTGGCGTAGAAACATCTTGCACTTGGTCCCATCCCACCAGAGGATGTGAACACTAGAGGAGTGAAGCTGCCTTGATCAATGTTCTGAATTCTCTCCCCTATGCCCTTCTCTTGTCGTTCTCGTTCCTCCTGTGTGCAGCATCGAGAGCTAAGTTACGGTGACATGCGGCCATGGGATAAAAAATCCTGATGTCAATGGCTGCTACTACTACTACTACTACTATAACGACTACCACCACTACCACTACTACCACCATCTACTATTAATGTTTCTAAATAACCTAAGAACATAAAATAATATAAACTGTAGTATTTTCTCTCTCTCTCTCCTCAGTTCCCTCCCCTTTCTTTTCTCCCTATTCTCTCACTCTACCTTCCTTCCTCCCTCCCTCCTTACCCCCTCCCCCCCTCCTTCCTTCCCCCTTCCCTCTCTCCCTACCTCCTACCTCAAAGCCCAAGGTGAAGGTGACTCTCTACTAAAACTCTTCACTCAGGTGACACACACACACCTGTCTGCCGGGTTATTACATCAGGCATGTTAGACTGTGAATCTGGGTTAGGTTAAGTTAGGTTGGGTTAGGTTGGGTTAGGTTAGGTTGGGTTAGGTTAGGTTAGGTTAGGTTAGGTTGGGTTAGGTTAGGTTAGGTTAGGACACAGACAAATTCCCATGTGGTGGGGTGTAAATAGCGCTACCTGTATGACTGATGAGTTTACCAGAGAGGGATGAGTTTACCAGAGAGGGATGAGTTTACCAGAGAGGGATGGGTTTACCAGAGAGGGATGAGTTTACCAGAGAGGGATAAGTTTACCAGAGAGGGATGAGTTTACCAGAGAGGGATGGGTTTACCAGAGAGGGATGAGTTTACCAGAGAGGGATGAGTTTACCAGAGAGGGATGAGTTTACCAGAGAGGGATAAGTTTACCAGAGAGGGATGAGTTTACCAGAGAGGGATGAGTTTACCAGAGAGGGATGGGTTTACCAGAGAGGGATGAGTTTACAAGAGAGGGATGAGTTTACCAGAGAGGGATGAGTTTACCCTAAGTTAATTCTACCTGTTAAACTACACTCCAGGTATATATAATCATCCCTGTGCACTAATAAACATTTAAGGCGAATAATCTAATTAGCTCACGTGTGTCTCTGAAGGACTTGTACACCTGCGCTTACCTGTAATGAGAGAGAAGGAATTTACATTGGTTGGAGAGAGAGAGAGAGAGAGAGAGAGAGAGAGAGAGAGAGAGAGAGAGAGAGACCTAACACTACCTAATCTAGTCAGCTAAAAATACAGATCCAATTTAGACTAACACGCACCCACCCCACCACACCCACTCCGCCCACCCATCCCATGTTACAGGCTACAGGCAGGGGAGGCCACAACACAGGTAGCACAAGACACTAATAGAATTAATCGTGACAACCAATATTAATTTAACAAAAATATCATTACGTCACTCGACAAAGTATAATTAATTGATGACGTCAGAGATAATTAATTGATGACGTCAGAGATAATTAATTGATGACGTCAGAGATAATTAATTGATGACGTCAGAGATAATTAATTGATGACGTCAGAGATAATCAATTGATGACGTCAGAGATAATCAATTGATGACGTCAGAGATAATTAATTGATGACGTCAGAGATAATCAATTGATGACGTCAGAGATAATCAATTGATGACGTCAGAGATAATCAATTGATGACGTCAGAGATAATTAATTGATGACGTCAGAGATAATCAATTGATGACGTCAGAGATAATCAATTGATGACGTCAGAGATAATCAATTGATGACGTCAAAGATAATTAATTGATGAAGTCAGAGATAATCAATTGATGACGTCAGAGATAATCAATTGATGACGTCAGAGATAATCAATTGATGACGTCAGAGATAATTAATTGATGACGTCAGAGATAATCAATTGATGACGTCAGAGATAATCAATTGATGACGTCAGAGATAATCAATTGATGACGTCAGAGAATACCAGTCAACATCATAAAACAACAAAACTTTATTTCTATTTAAATTTACTAACAAAAAAATGTATACTCACCTAACCTAACCTAACCTAACCAAACCTAACCTAACCTAACCTAACCTAACCAAACCTAACCAAACCTAATCTAACCTAACCTAACCAAACCTAACCTAACCAAACCTAACCAAACCTAACCTAACCTGACCTAATCTAACCTGACCTGACCTGACCTAACCTAACCACTTTTAACAGTACCATTAGGTTAGGTTAGGTTAGGTCCGGAAGAACTGGAGAGAGAGAGAGAGAGAGAGAGACCATGTGATGTCACAGATTAGTTCAGCCAATATAATCAGAGGGAACACACACACACACACACACACACACACACACACACACACCTCAAGTATGGAATTTCAGACGCAAGTTATGTGTATGTCCCGTCCCTCTTCCTCATCCCACTCCTCCCTCCCCCTCCCCTCTCCTCCCCTCTCGCCTAAAAGTTGATGATGTTTCTCCTATAGTTAATAGTGAGGAATTGCCTCTCTCTCTCTCTCTCTCTCTCTCTCTCTCTCTCTCTCTCTCTCTCTCTCTCTCTCTCCTTCTCTTCCCTCTTCTCCCACCTCCTCCCTTCCTTCTCTCACCTCTCTCTCTCTCTCTCTCTCCTTCTCTTCCCTCTTCTCCCACCTCCTCCCTTCCTTCTCTCACCTCCCCTCTCTCTCTCTCTCTCCTCTATCTCCTCTTCTTCTTCCACCCCCTCCTCACCCCCTCACTGTGTACTCTTGACTAGTGAGAAGGTCAACACAAAGGCATCACTCAGTCCTAACAACCATTAACTAAACTACCCATGACCTAAACAACCAATAACTAGTAATTTAACGAGATCTTCCTCCTCTAATCACAGCACTAGTTCCTTTGGGTGGGTTGGTGTGGGTGAAGGGGGTGGGTGAGGGTGTGGGACGGTGGGTGGGTGGGTGGGAGGGTGGGTGGGTAAGGGTGGGTGAATGAAACTATCAAATAACAAAACAATATTTTCATTATCATTCTAGCTTAATTTATCATCACACACACACACAGCTCGGAGCAGAATACTCCGGCTACACCAACGCTCTCTCCACCCTGGAAATGCCATCCCTCAGTGACCTCCACCACCAAGCACTGGAAAGGTTTGGAGTCAACTAATGCACCACCCTCGCCACCGGCAGCCCCCCACCCAACTCGCCCAGTCCGCCACTACAACAAAATTCAGCCCATAAGAGCCTGCAGCGATAGATATAAGAACAGCACCATCCCATCTATTGTTAAAATAATAAACAACTCCTGATTTATGTACTGTACAGCCCTGTAAATGTATTCAACGCATATTATATCATTATGTCTAAATAACATGGAAGTCTGTATATTTTCAGCCACCGGCTGCAACTCTATTAATAAACCGTTTATTATTATTATTATTTAGGAGTCGTGGTCAAGGTTCAGTCAAGTGTGATGGTCAAGGGGTAAAGCTCCTCCTTACTCGAGTCTCACCTTTACTTTACACTGCTGAGATAACACACCAAAGAGGAGGGGGGGGGGGAGAGATTACCTACCCCTTCCCCCCACACATAAGTACAGGGAGGGGAGAGAAGATAGTGTAGGCAATGTGCTGTGTTGGGGTGCAGCGGTGACCTCGACGAAACAAAACAAAATACTCACAATTCAGGAGACCGTAGGAACCCCGTCACCTGCCCACACCCCCCGCAGGAGAAGTGCCCCGTCACCTGCCCACACCCCCAGCAGGAGAAGTGCCCCGTCACCTGCCCACACCCCCAGCAGGAGAAGTGCCCCGTCACCTGCCCACACCCCCCGCAGGAGAAGTGCCCCGTCACCTGCCCACACCCCCAGCAGGAGAAGTGCCCCGTCACCTGCCCACACCCCCAGCAGGAGAAGTGCCCCGTCACCTGCCCACACCCCCCGCAGGAGAAGTGCCCCGTCACCTGCCCACACCCCCAGCAGGAGAAGTGCCCCGTCACCTGCCCACACCCCCAGCAGGAGAAGTGCCCCGTCACCTGCCCACACCCCCCGCAGGAGAAGTGCCCCGTCACCTGCCCACACCCCCCGCAGGAGAAGTGCCCCGTCACCTGCCCACACCCCCAGCAGGAGAAGTGCCCCGTCACCTGCCCACACCCCCCGCAGGAGAAGTGCCCCGTCACCTGCCCACACCCCCAGCAGGAGAAGTGCCCCGTCACCTGCCCACACCCCCCGCAGGAGAAGTGCCCCGTCACCTGCCCACACCCCCCGCAGGAGAAGTGCCCCGTCACCTGCCCACACCCCCAGCAGGAGAAGTGCCCCGTCACCTGCCCACACCCCCCGCAGGAGAAGTGCCCCGTCACCTGCCCACACCCCCAGCAGGAGAAGTGCCCCGTTACCTGCCCACACCCCCAACAGGAGAAGTGCCCCGTTACCTGCCCACACCCCCAGCAGGAGAAGTGCCCCGTTACCTGCCCACATCCTCAGCAGAAGTGCCCCGTCACCTGCCCACATCCCCCGCAGGAGAAGTGCCCCGTCACCTGCCCACACCCCCCGCAGGAGAAGTGCCCCGTCACCTGCCCACACCCCCAACAGGAGAAGTGCCCCGTTACCTGCCCACACCCCCCGCAGGAGAAGTGCCCCGTTACCAGCCCACACCCCCAGCAGGAGAAGTGCCCCGTTACCTGTCCACACCTTATCTCACCTGAACATTAATTACTCTCACCTAACCTAGACATACGAGTAAAAAAAAAAAATGTTGGAGTATTTGATTAAGGTTACGAATAAAAATGGAGAGACGGGAAATATTTTAGGTGTTGACGTTGTGAACCTTGACACTCTCTCTCTCTCTCTCTCTCTCTCTCTCTCTCTCTCTCTCTCTCTCTCTCTCTCAAAACAGGACACACACCTCCACCTCACTCCACCTGTTTCTTCTTCCTGCTCTCTACACCTTCCACCTAACCACTCCACCTTCCACCTAACCACTCCACCTCCCCTTCCACCCACCCTCTCCCTCCACCCACCCTCCCCCTCCACCACTTTCACTCTCAAGTCGTCAGTAACGTGCGGATCATGTGGCCCACTCTCACCTGTCCAGTTCCCCAACTCACTTGTCCAGTACCCCCTCTCACGTGTCCAGTACCCCCTCTCACCTGTCCAGTACCCCCTCTCACCTGTCCAGTACCCCCTCTCACCTGTCGAGTACCCCCTCTCACGTGTCCAGTACCCCCTCTCACGTGTCCAGTACCTCCCTCTCACCTGTCCAGTACCCCCTCTCACCTGTCCAGTACCCCCTCTCACCTGTCCAGTACCCCCTCTCACCTGTCCAGTACCCCCTCTCACCTGTCCAGTACCCCCTCTAACCTACCTTAGGGGTGGAGTTAGGTTAGGTTAGGTTATTATGTTAAATTATTTCAGACGTGTTAGTTCATGTGCCGTGTCGTGCTGTGTTGTGTCGTGCTGTGTTGTGTCGTGCTGTGCTGTGTCGTGCTGTGTTGTGTCGTGTCGTGTCGTGCTGTGTTGTGTCGTGCTGTGTTGTGTCGTGCTGTGTCGTGCTGTGTTGCGTCGTGCTGTGTTGTGTCGTGTTGTGTCGTGCTGTGTCGTGCTGTGTTGTGTCGTGTTGAAAGCATATTAGACAATGGTTATATAATACAGTATAATGATAACAGCATGACGCCCACACAATGAGTCTTGGTGAGGGCGACATTAAACTCTCTCTCTCTCTCTCTCTCTCTCTCTCTCTCTCTCTCTCTCTCTCTGTTCTTCATATTCCATCACCCACACCCCTTACACCACCACCACACCCCTTACACCACCACCACACCCCTTACACCACCGCCACACCCCTTACACCACCACCACACCCCTTACACCACCACCACACCCCTTACACCACCGCCACACCCCTTACACCACCACCACACCCCTTACACCACCGCCACACCCCTTACACCACCGCCACACCCCTTACACCACCACCACACCCCTTACACCACCGCCACACCCCTTACACCACCGCCACACCCCTTACACCACCACCACCACATCCCTTACACCACCACCACACCCCTTACACCACCACCACACCCCTTACACCACCACCACCACACCCCTTACACCACCACCACACCCCTTACACCACCGCCACACCCCTTACACCACCACCACACCCCTTACACCACCACCACACCCCTTACACCACCGCCACACCCCTTACACCACCACCACACCCCTTACACCACCACCACACCCCTTACACCACCACCACACCCCTTACACCACCACCACACCCCTTACACCACCACCACACCCCTTACACCACCGCCACACCCCTTACACCACCACCACACCCCTTACACCACCGCCACACCCCTTACACCACCGCCACACCCCTTACACCACCACCACACCCCTTACACCACCGCCACACCCCTTACACCACCGCCACACCCCTTACACCACCACCACCACATCCCTTACACCACCACCACACCCCTTACACCACCACCACACCCCTTACACCACCACCACCACACCCCTTACACCACCACCACACCCCTTACACCACCACCACACCCCTTACACCACCACCACCACACCCCTTACACCACCACCACACCCCTTACACCACCACCACACCCCTTACACCACCGCCACACCCCTTACACCACCACCACACCCCTTACACCACACAAAGACCACGAGAAAATTTGTCTCGTCAATATTATATCACAGTTTAGTACAACACATCACTGCTGACCCACTGTAACCCACCACGACCCACCACAACCCACTGTAACACACCACGACCCACCACAACCCACTGTAACACACCACGACCCACTGTAACACACCACGACCCACTGTAACACACCACGACCCACCACAACCCACTGTAACACACCACGACCCACCACAACCCACTGTAACACACCACGACCCACCACAACCCACTGTAACACACCACGACCCACTTAAACCATCACGACCCACTGTAACTCTCTCTCTCTCTCTCTCTCTCACCAGCGTGGGATCATCAGCAAGCCCCGGGCACCCACGCTTCTGACACTTACTGGCACTCTCCCAACTTTCCTGACACTCTCCTGACGTTTCTAACAATCTCCTGACACTTTCTTAACTCTCTTGACATTCCTGACACTCTCCTGACGTAGCTGATACTCTCCTGACGTTGCCGACACCCTCCTAACACTCCCATGATGTTCCTGACACTCCTGACGTTGCTGACACCCGCCTAACACTCCCATAGCGTACCTGACATTCTCCTGATGTTGTTGACACTCTCCTAATGTCGATAACACTCTCCTGACGTTACTATCACTTTCCTGACGTTACTATCACTCTTCTGACGTTGCTGACACTCTCCTGACACTCGCACACCATAAAACGCGTCTCTGGGAATCACCTTGAATGATTCGTTGCTTAATTAGTTTGTACAGGTAAGGACAAACAAGGTGTGTTATTATTATTATTTTAACGCCAATTACAATTTACCTTTGTCTTTATTTATATTGACACGAAGCACACGGTGATGACGACACACACACACACACACACACACACACACACACACACACACACACACACTCAAGGTTGTTCTATTCTCCACTACTATCACTGAGACGTTCACCAAACAACGTCCACACAGAGAGAGATGGGAAGGATGGGCCAGTGTGTTGTCATCCCCCGTATAAAAGAAATTCCTACACCTCTCTCTCTCTCTCTCTTTTTCTCTGTCTTTCTCTCTCTCTTTCTTTCTCTCTCTCTCTCTCTCTCCCACTGACCCAAATACTCTTGCTTGGAGTCCTACCCTCTGTTGACCCCTCCCCCTCCCCCCAAAACAGTGGCAGAGTCATCATCACCTCTGCCACGCCCACCTCAAGTCCCTCTACCACACCCACCTCCCCTGCCTCCGCCACGCCCACCTCCCCTCCCTCTACCACGCCCACCTACCCTCCCTCTACCACACCCACCTCCCCTGCCTCCGCCACGCCCACCTCCCCTCCCTCTACCACGCCCACCTCCCCTCCCTCTGCCACGGCGGCCTCGTGAGTAACATGAGTGACTGGTAAATGACAAGAGTGATCAGGTGTCACTCATCCTCTCTCTCCCCCCCCCATCACTGCTCACATCTCTCACCTGTCTCTCACATCTCTCAACTGTCTCACATCTCTCACCTGTCTCTCACATCTCTCACCTGTCTTTCACATCTCTTACCTGTCTCACATCTCTCACCTGTCTCTCACATGTCTCACCTGTCTCTCACATCTCTTACCTGTCTCACATCTCTCAACTGTCTCTCACATCTCTCACCTATCTCTCACATCTCTCTCAGATAATTATATAATAATAATAGTAGTAGTAGTAGTAGTAGTAGTAGTAGTAGTAGTAGTAGTAGTAGTAGTAGTAGTAGTAGTAGTAGTAGTAGTAGTAGTAGTAGTAGTAGTAGTAGTAGTAGTAGTGGTGGTGGTGGTGGTGGTGGTGGTAGTGCTAACACAGAGCCACATGCGGCTTTTGCTGCATTCACCCATGGAGTCAAGCAGCGCTGGAACTACCTGATGCGTACTATCCCGGATATCGGACCCTCCTCCACCCTCTGGAAGAAGCTATCAGTGTCAGTTTCATTCCCAAATTAGTGAAACACCCCCACTTATCCCCAGCAGAAAGAGCACTTCTTGCACTTCCATCAAGACTGGGAGGTATGGGACTAACCAATCCAGAGGAGATTGCTGCCACTGAACATCAAAATTCACTTAAGCCAAGAACGCAACAGGGGAAGTGGATACCAGTGAAGTAAACGAGATTCGTAGGTCCATTACGACAGAACGACAACACTGCCAAAATGATATGTTGCAGCAACTGTTGCTGCAGGTTCCAGAAAATTTGAAAATAAAGTAGCTATAGCGCAGGAGGTGGGCGCCTCGAACTGGTTAACTATGTTACCGATAAGGGCAAATGGTTTCAGTCTTAATAAACAAGAATTTACAGATGCCATTGCTCTAAGGTACCGTTGGCCAGTAGAAGGTTTGCCCTCCCAATGCGTGTGTGGCTCTTCCTATGACGTCGATCACGCCATGGTGTGCAAGAAGGGGAGCTTCATATGCATGAGGCATGACGAAGTAAGGGACCTCACAGCAAATATGTTGAAGGAAATCTGCCGGGATGTCATGGTAGAACCGACCCTCCTTCCTTTGGACGGTGAGATCTTCGAACATAGGACTTCAAACACATCTAACGAAGCCCGTGTTGGCGTCAGTGCTCGAGGATTCCGGACGCGGGGACAGCGAGCTTTCTTCGACATCAGGATTTTTGATCCCATGGCCGCATGTCACCGTAACCTAGCTCTCGATGCTGCACACAGGAGGAACGAGAACGACAAGATAAGGGCATAGGGTAGAGAATTCAAAACGTTGATCAAGGCAGCTTCACTCCTCTAGTGTTCACAACCTCTGGTGGGATGGGCCCAAGTGCAAGATGTTTCTACGCCAGACTTGCGGAGGTGATCTCCGAACAGAAGCAGCAGCCCAGAAGTTATGTTACAGCCTGGTTGAGATGTCGACTGTCCTCCTCTCTCCTTAGGTCGGCTTTGCTCTGCCTCAGGGGAACGAGAGCTTCTGCCCCAATGCTTACAACTGCTGCAGATATTGACTATGAGGCTACTGTCACTGAATGCCGCATAGATCTGCGGCTCAACTAATTCAACACAGACTCCTGTATTAGGATATTGAATATTAAGGATATTTAATATTAAGGTAATAAAATGGCGGCGAAGGTGTGGCTATTGGGGGAGGCTGGAGGCCACGTTAAAAAAAAAAAAAAAAAAAAAAGTGGTGGTGGTGGTGGTGGTGGTGGTAGTGGTGGTGGTGGTAGTAGTAGTGGGTGGTGGTGGTGGTAGTAGTAGTGGGTGGTGGTGGTGGTGGTGGTGATGGTGGTGGTGGTGGTGGTGGTGGTGATGGTGGTGGTGGTGGTGGTGGTGGTGGTGGTGGTGGTGATGGTGGTGGTGGTGGTGATGGTGGTAGTGGTGGTGGTAGTGGTGGTGGTGGTGGTAGTAGTGATGGTGGTGGTGGTGGTGGTGGTGGTGGTGGTGGTGGTGGTAGTAGTGATGGTGGTGGTGGTGGTGGTGGTGATGGTGGTAGTGGTGGTGGTGGTGGTGGTGGTGGTGGTGGTGGTGGTGGTGGTGGTAGTGGTGGTGGTGGTGGTAGTGGTGGTGGTGGTGGTGGTAGTGGTAGTGCAGAGTGAGGGTTGGTGACTCACACATGAGGGCCCCACAGGTAGTAATAAACATTACCAGCATCATACCTGCATAACCTAACCTAGCCTAGCACACTGTAAGGTCATCCTCTCACTAGTAGTCCAGTACACACACACACACACACACTATTTAAGCTGCACAGGTGTATATTTATTGTTTACACCTGTAATGTATGATAAATCATGTGAACATATACAGGTGTCACATACATACATGCAGGTATATCTTGAACAGGTGTGATATATTATACTGTACAGGTATATTGCTTCACTAAATCACCGTGTAGTCATTGCTTAGGATCAATGGCCAGCTAATGACCTCAGGTAAACACAGCCCCGTTACCCCTCCCCCCAATCACAATACCCCCCTCCCTCCCCCCCCCCCCCGATAATGTACACAGTGGGGTGATAGGGGGGGTGAGTGGGTGGGGGGGGTAGGGGGGTGATAATGCCAACTGTACATTGTCCCAACCATGACCCCCCCCCCCCCTGAGTCACGAGGGCCACACTGTTGACCACACCCCCCACTCCACCCTCACCCCTCCACCCCAAACACTCCACCTAACACTCAAGCATGACCTGTCGTAAGCCTAACCTGGTGTTGGGGGGGGGGGGGGGAGGGAGTTTCAGGCCCGCTATAATGAACCATTCTTCACGGCGCCTCACGTTAACATCCTGAAAGGGGCAGCGTGATGACCAGCCCGTGAGGAAGACCTGGGTGCTGTTGAGAGGTTGTGGTTGTGGTGAGAGGCTAGTTGTAGTTATGGTATTAGAGGAGAATTGTGGCGTGGATAGTGGTTGTTATGGTGTCAGGTGGTGATTGTGGTGTTAGGTGGTGGTGATTGTGGTGTCAGGTGGTGATTGTGGTGTCAGGTGGTGGTGATTGTGGTGTCAGGTGGTGGTGATTGTGGTGTCAGGTGGTGGTGATTGTGGTGTCAGGTGGTGGTGATTGTGGTGTAAAGTGGTGGTGACAATAACCAGACCGCCATCACTAAACTGTGGTCACGATATGGTGGTAGTGTGGGTAGGGGCTGGGTGTGGCTGAAGACGGGGACAGGGTGTGGCTGAAGACGGGGTGTGACACTCACATACCAACCACACCCACTGTGAATACCCCAGCAAGGTTAAGTTAGGTTTGGTTAGGATAATATTGAGTTAAAATTAATCTGAGGATAATAGTTTAACCTTTCGTCCTCAAGTGGTTAAACCTGTAGCCAAGTTTATCACGCCCACGATAGTCACGCCCACACCAGCCCACAGTGACGAGGCCTGTGTTGGTGGTACCTTAGGCGGGCTGGTACGTGTACGTACGTGTGTGTGTGTGTGTGTGTGTGTGTGTGTGGAAATAAACTGCATGAGAGAGTTACAGTCTAGACTCTAGAGTCTAGACTCTAGATGAATGATTGGTGACGACTGACTCAAAGCTATCATAGTGTTGGTTAGGTTAGGTTAGGTTAGGTTAGGTTAGGTTAGGTAAAAGGAGAACATGAATAAAGACGCCCCTAACAAAATTTTTAAGATGGTGGGCTGTGGTCGCCAACCCTCAGATCTGGGGATTTACTGCCAAACCGGGTACAGGTGAGTTACAGTGGGCATTATAAGAGTTACAGAAGTGATACAGGTGAGTTACACAAGAGTTACAGGAGCCACAATTACCAGGTAAACCTAAGTTAGAATAAATTACCCAAATCCAAAAAAATCAGAATTTACTCAACCATTTTCTTCCTTGCCAGTAAAAAAAAAAAAAATTGTCAGCCGTCAGTCAGAGGAATTATTTTTCGTACTCTGTCTTCCAGGATGTCAGTCACCTCACAGTCAGCCCAGACGTTCACAGACAGGACTGAGTACATGTTGAGTCCTGTGGGTATGATAGGGTAAGTGTTGGACTCCTTACACACACACACACACACACACACACGCACCAGTTGGGTTACCTATGAGTCATTACCCTCTACACCTGTGGCTTAACACACTCTACCTGTCAATAAAACACACGTCTGGTGAGAGAAAGAGAGAGAGAGATTGTCCCCAAATGCTTATTATTATTATTATTATCATTATTATCGTTACTATTCTCTCTCGCTGCACACGTCTCCCAATTCTACCCCCCCCCCCCCCCCTCCCCCCCACTGGGTTGGACAGGTAAGTGGTGAATCAGGGCGGGGCGGGGTGGGGCGGGGGGAGGGGGCAGTTTTTGCATGAAGCGTCTGGGTGGGGGAAGAGGCTCTGTATGTGGGTGGGTGGGGGGGGGGGGGAGGGAGGTTATTGGCCACGGCGTAACATGACGTGTACTTGACCTTGCATCACCACTTGAGCACCACCATACTCCTCCTGCTCAAGTGCGAGTGTTCGAGTCCCCCCAACAATAAGTTCCTGTTTACGAGGGGTGAGACAGTACATTCACATTATCACTGGAGGGACAGCTGAACTTAACACTCCAGCTGTTTCGAGGACCAGCTGTCGTCCTACATGAAAGAGTGAGGGGTATAATTCTCTACACCGCCGCTTGAGGGCCACCTGGTCGAGGGGCAGGAATTGATAGTTTACACTCAACCTCAAGGGACAGTGTTGGCCTAAGTCAAGTAGCACCTTGTTACTCGGAAGTAAGGATGGACAGCCATAACCTAACCTAACCATAACCTCTGTCTGTTTCTGTCTGTCCCCGTCTATGCCCCTCTATCTATCTGTCTGTCTGTCTGTCTACGGGTAACCAAACTGCCTTAAGCAGCCTAGTAATTTTGTCATATCATCTCGTTACGTCTAACTCAACCGCACTGCCGCATGCGACCCGTTGTTGCTGCTTGCAGCATGCGTCCTGCTGTCAACTCCTGCTGCATGCATGTGTTCTATTGTTAACTCCTGCCGCATGCGTCCTGCTGTCAACTCCTGCCGCATGCGTCCTGCTGTCAACTCCTGCCGCATGTGTTCTATTGTTAACTCCTGCCGCATGCGTCCTGCTGTCAACTCCTGCCGCATGCGTCCAGCTGCCACTTTACTGTTGTAGAGTGAATCCTCATCACCACCTGATGGTTTTGGACTTTTCACGCCCACACACCCACTACCACGCCCACTACCATCACACCCACCGCCACACCTGCACGCCTACACCCACACCACACACCCACTCGCCCACCACCACACCCACTCGCCCACCACCACACCACACGCCCACCACTACACCACACCACACGCCCACCACTACACCACACACCCACCACCACACCCACTGGCCCACCACCACACAACACGCCCACCACTACACCACACGCCCACCACACCACACTCACACGCCCAACCACTACACCACACGCCCACCACTACACCACACGCCCACCACACCACACCCACACGCCCACCTTATCCTCACGTCTCTCCTGACCTCACGACCTGACCTCGAACGTGACGTCAGCGCCTACGTCATGACTTCCGCCTGTCTCTCAGCTCTTGGTATTTCCTCACTCATGTGTACTCAAGGAGCTGTAGCCTCGTGTGTACTCAAGGAGCTGTAGCCTCGTGTGTACTCAAGGAGCTGTAGCCTCGCGTGTACTCAAGGATCTGTAGCCTCATGTGTACTCAAGGAGCTGTAGCCTCGTGTGTACTCAAGGAGCTGTAGCCTCATGTGTACTCAAGGAGCTGTAGCCTCGTGTGTACTCAAGGAGCTGTAGCCTCGTGTGTACTCAAGGAGCTGTAGCCTCATGTGTACTCAAGGATCTGTAGCCTCATGTGTACTCAAGGAGCTGTAGCCTCGTGTGTACTCAAGGAGCTGTAGCCTCATGTGTACTCAAGGAGCTGTAGCCTCGTGTGTACTCAAGGAGCTGTAGCCTCGTGTGTACTCAAGGATCTGTAGCCTTATGTGTACTCAAGGAGCTGTAGCCTCGTGTGTACTCAAGGAGCTGTAGCCTCATGTGTACTCAAGGAGCTGTAGCCTCGTGTGTACTCAAGGAGCTGTAGCCTCGTGTGTACTCAAGGAGCTGTAGCCTCGCGTGTACTCAAGGAGCTGTAGCCTCGTGTGTACTCAAGGAGCTGTAGCCTCGCGTGTACTCAAGGAGCTGTAGCCTCATGTGTACTCAAGGATCTGTAGCCTCGTGTGTACTCAAGGAGCTGTAGCCTCGCGTGTACTCAAGGAGCTGTAGCCTCGTGTGTACTCAAGCATAATAGACCCCGATAGAAGGAAGACATCAAATGTACAACAACCATGTCCCCCTCTAGCTGGGCACAACATGTTCTGGGCATCCTGTGAACGCGCCCCGCCTGGGTATTGACCTACCCGACTTTGCCACACGCTGAGGTTAACAAGGTCATTAGTCTGTGATATATAACGGTTCACCTGAGGATTACACATCAAAATTTATTACACCTGGTCATTCCTTAACGCTAACCTTACCTAACTTAACGCTAACTTAACCTAACCTAACCTAACTTAACCTAATATTACCGATAATCTTTTAAAAAATAAACCTATATTAAAGACAGTCATATATACACGTTTAGAGTCTTAAGTATATTCATGGTCAATAATTGGTCATGAACGTAAATATATAAAAATATACCGTATAATCTGGTCGTATATAATGATTACACTGTCTTTATAAACAGAGGTGGATCCTGGCCCTGGGGTATACCTCTCGAATTTAAGTACACACACACAATCCTGACTCACGTACCCACAAGGTCAACTATTATTATTATTATTTTGTGTGTGTGTGTGTGTGTGTGTGTGTGTGTGTGTGGAGTCAAGGTTAGCATTAGGTGATCAGCTCTTCCAATCAGTAGAGTATAATCTGCTTCGTCATCTTCCCTTGACGTAAAAACTCATTAATGTTGTTCAAGTTTTACCATCGATTTGTCTGATGAGTCATTGTTTTAACTGACTCATTATTATCATCTTCATTATTATTATTATCGTCATTATCATCATTATTATCGTTCTCCTCATCATCATCATCATCATCACACCTAATCATAAAAATCGCGAATCTCTTCCAATCCCACAAATCACGAACCAATCACAGGAATTCTTCTCGACCAATCACCTCTCGAGTACTAATAGTCTTTCACCCCCCCCCCCCACTCTCTTTTCAACGAGAGGGGGGAAGAGGAGGGGGTAAGAGAAGGGGGGAGGGGAGAGTTAGTTAGAGTGGTGGTGGTGGTGGTGGTGGTGGTAGTGATAGTGGTGGTGGTAGTGATAGTGGTGGTGGTGGTAGTGGTAGTGGTGGTAGTGGTAGTGGTGGTGGTGGTGGTGGTGATAGTGGTAGTGGTGGTAGTGATAGTGGTGGTGGTAGTGATAGTGGTGGTGGTGGTGCTAGTGGTAGTGGTAGTGGTGGTGGTTGTGATAGTGGTAGTGGTGGTAGTGGTGGTTATAAGAAAAGTAATAGGATGACTCAGCAGTTCTCTGACTCGATATATTTTTTTTATTGTCATTGTCCAGCGTCACTATCTTCCTCCCGGTGTGACGGTGACTGTGACGGGGGTAAAGGTGTGACGGTGACTGTGACGGGGGTAAAGGTGTGACGGTGACTGTGACGGGGGTAAAGGTGTGACGGTGACTGTGACGGGGGTAAAGGTGTGACGGTGACTGTGACGGGGGTAAAGGTGTGACGGTGTAAAGGTGTGACGGGGTAAAGGTGTGACGGGGTAAAGGTGTGACGGGGTAAAGGTGTGACGGGGTAAAAGTGACGGAGTTAAAAGTGACGGTGGTAAAAGTGACGGTGGTAAAAGTGACGGTGAATAAAACAGGACCTAAAACAGGAGTCATTCTTCTCTTCCTCGTGAACAAGTGACGGTAAGAATGTGTGTGTGAACCAACTCCCTGAATACATGTGTACGTGTGTCAACATGGGGGCCGTGTGTACCTACATGAACACAAGTCACACACACATACAGATAAAACCTACGTGCACATATACAGTACATACATACATAGACAAAACATACATACATATACATACATACATACATACACATACATACATGAACACATAGACAAAATACAGACACACACACACACACCGGTCCTCGTGGTATACTGTCCACCTCATTTGCATAAGAATGTCTGACACAATAGTACTGACTGACTTTGGCCAGATGGTGGAAACACTGAGAGGCAAACACCGTGGCTACACTGACTGAGGTAGAACACTGGCTACACTGACTGAGGTAGAACACTGACTACACTGACTGAGGTAGAACACTGGCTACACTGACTGAGGTAGAACACCGGCTACACTGACTGAGGTAGAACACTGACTACACTGACTGAGGTAGAACACTGGCTACACTGACTGAGGTAGAACACCGGCTACACTGACTGGGGTAGAACACTGGCTACACTGACTGAGGTAGAACACTGGCTACACTGACTGAGGTAGAACACTGGCTACACTGACTGAGGTAGAACACTGGCTACACTGACTGAGGTAGAACACCGGCTACACTGACTGGGGTAGAACACGGGCTACACTGACTGAGGTATAACACTGGCTACACTGACTGAGGTAGAACACTGGCTACACTGACTGAGGTAGAACACCGGCTACACTGACTGGGGTAGAACACTGGCTACACTGACTGGGGTAGAACACCGGCTACACTGACTGAGGTAGAACACCGGCTACACTGACTGGGGTAGAACACTGGCTACACTGACTGAGGTAGAACACTGGCTACACTGACTGAGGTAGAACACTTAAATCTAACCTAACCTAACCTAACCATTACCTACAACAATATACACAATAACGGGGCTATATAATGACCAGACCAAAGTAACACTCTCCTCTCTATGTAACCTTTCAGCAACTCCCTCGAACAACGCCAGGCTAACACACGCGAACGCCAGACGCAACAATCGATGTCGTCTGCAAATTATTACCTTGTGGGTCAATCATGTCTGAGTCATGTTATATACCAGGTGAGTCTCTCTCTCTCTCTCTCTCTCTCTCTCTCTCTCTCTCTCTCTCTCTCTCCCCTTCCCCTTCCCCTCCCCCTCCCTCCTTCTCTCTCCCCCCTTCTCCCTTCCCCCGTCCCCCCCCTCCCCCTCCCTCCTTCTCTCTCCCCCCTCCCTCCCTCTCTCCCCCTCCCCCCCTCCCCATCCCTCCTTCTCTCTCCCCCCTCCCTCCCTCTCTCCCCCTCCCCCCTCCCTCCCCCCCTCCCCTACCCCTCCCCCCTCCCTCACCCCAAAACCTCTCCCTTGTATTCCTATCGCTAAACACAGTCATTGAAGCATCAACAGTGAAAGGAGATATTTAGGTAACAGAAAAAAAATAATAATAATAATACTGTGGAAACGATACGTAGGTTAGGTTAGGTTAGGTTAGGTTAGGTTAGGGTAGGTTAGGGTAGGTTAGGTTAGGTTAGGTTAGGTTAGGTTAGGTTCCCAGTGTGAGGAGGGAGGGAGGGAGGGATGTGGTTTACAATTACTCAGAGAATGGTTTAACCCTTTGAGTACAATGGTTTAACCCTTTGAGTACAATGGTTTAACCCTTTGAGTACGATGGTTTAACCCTTTGAGTACGGTGGTTTAACCCTTTGAGTACGATGGTTTAACCCTTTGAGTACGATGGTTTAACCCTTTGAGTACGGGGGTTTAACCCTTTGAGTACGGTGGTTTAACCCTTTGAGTACTGTGACTTAACCCTTTGAGTACTGTGACTTAACCCTTTGAGTACTGTGACTTAACCCTTTGAGTACTGTGACTTAACCCCCCCTCCCGAGTTCTGGGATTCTTCAAATTCATTCTCATAAAACAAAAAAAGCATCGCGATTATTGGAATTCCCGTGTACAGGACCGTATAATTCGTGCCAGCTCCTCCCCCTACGTCTTCTCCTACTCCTCCTCCTACTTCTTCTTCTCCTCCTCCTCCTCCTCCCCCTCCACCGTCTTCTCCTCCCCGACCCTTCTCCTCCTCCACCGTCTTCTCCTCACCGACCCTCAACCGTCCACCCTAGTGCCCAGCGTGGGGTTCAATACCCTATACTGCCCTCGACAATCATGGGGCTTCTGTCGTCTATAGTTCGTGTGAGAATCTCCAGTCGTCGGGCGCCATCTTTGCTCCTCGTCTCTCTCTCTCTCACACGGGTCTACTAAAAACACCTGAATCTTTTGTTTAATGAGGAGGAAATACCTGTTTTATTTACCTGTACTGTGCACTAATTACTGTCTGACCTGGCTACTACTTCTTACGTAATGGATACAGTAAACCCTCTTAATACCGAACATTCTCAACAACATAATTCTCCCAATAACGGACAAGGCTTACAAGAGTTAGTCCGGTATTGGGAAGGTTTACTGTACCCATTACTTTATTGAGAAGTCCGGTATAGGGAAGGGATTACTGTATCCATTACTTTATTGAGAAGTCCGGTATAGGGAGGGGATTACTGTATCCATTACTTTATTGATAAGTCCGGTTTTGGGAGGGTTCACTGTACTTTCACTAACCGTCAACACCAGACAAAGAATCAGTGATGCGGGTGTTCACTAATCACCAGTCAGACCAAGTTGAACTAGTGTAATAATCGCGGTAGTTAAGGCGAGGTTATTACACCATTAGGGTTCTGGCGGGTGTAGTTATGATAGTTATCGTTGTGTCTTGTTATCGTCGGCAATAAGAGGCTGCTGTTATCGTTATGCTAATGAGGCTGATAAGTAGTTCGTTATCTTCTCTCTATAACGACGACAACAACAACAACCACAACGACAATAATAATAATAACAATAATAATAATTTCTGTATTGTGGTGTGTGTGCGTGTGTGCGTGTGTGCGTGCGTGTGTGTGTGTGTGTGTGTGTGTGTGTGTGTGTGTGTGTGTGTGCGTGCGCGTGTGTGTGTGTGTGTGTGTGTGTTACAACAGCCATAAGTCACCATCACAGCCAAGTGTTAAGAATCAAGGTGCGTAAACTACTACACCTGTTCTTACCTAAATTAATTGTCGACCAGGTGCGTCACAGGTGTTCGCTCACTGACAACTTTCAATTATTCTTTTCTTAACCTGTTGGTATTTCTTTCACCTCTATTGAATGAAGTGTGGCAGCTTTCATCAAGAGGGGATTAGATTAGATTAGGTTAGGCTAGGTTAGGTTAGGTTAGGTCAGGTCAGGTCAGGTCAGGTCAGGTCAGGTCAGGTCAGGTAGAGAGAGGCACGTTGGTAAAGTCGTTGTTATAATGTATTACTGGATTAGTGTTTATTATAACTAATTATAAATGAACAATATTATTTATCTCTCTTTCTTCTCCCTCTCTCTCTCTCTCTCTCTGTCTGTTCTCTTTATCTCTCTATTTCTTTCCTTCGTCTCCCCCTCTCTCTCTCTCTCCCTCTCTCTACACCGTCCGCCAGAAAGGTTACACACGGTCCGTAACGTCACATGACCTTCAACACAAAGGTCATTCAACCCTGAGGAACATTACGCCCTTTCAATCTCTCTCTCAACCCCGGAATGACAGCCCTATTGACAGCCCCAAGGAACACGTAACAGCCCCTAAGAACACGTAACAGCCCCTAAGAACACGTAACAGCCCCTAAGAACACGTAACAGCCCCCTAGCAACATGTAACAGCTCCCAGGAACGTTTTTGAGCCTGTATAATGTTAATGTTGGCCCTCTCTCCCCTCTCTGAAAATAAGAGAGGGATACTCACCTTGCTGGACACCACAAGGATATTTTTACCTGCTACACCATAACACACTATAACACCTCACCTGCTACACCATAACACACTATAACACCTCACCTGCTACACCATAACACACTATAACACCTCACCTCCTACACCATAACACACTATAACACCTCATCTGCTACACCATAACACACTATAACACCTCACCTGCTACACCATAACACACTATAACACCTCACCTGCTACACCATAACACACTATAACACCTCACCTGCTACACCATAACACACTATAACACCTCACCTGCTACACCATAACACACTATAACACCTCACCTCCTACACCATAACACACTATAACACCTCACCTGCTACACCATAACACACTATAACACCTCACCTGCTACGCCATAACACACTATAACACCTCACCTGCTACACCATAACACACTATAACACCTCACCTGCTACACCATAACACACTATAACACCTCACCTCCTACACCATAACACACTATAACACCTCACCTGCTACACCATAACACACTATAACACCTCACCTGCTACACCATAACACACTATAACACCTCACCTGCTACACCATAACACACTATAACACCTCACCTCCTACACCATAACACACTATAACACCTCACCTGCTACACCATAACACACTATAACACCTCACCTGCTACACCATAACACACTATAACACCTCACCTGCTACACCATAACACACTATAACACCTCACCTGCTACACCATAACACACTATAACACCTCACCTGCTACACCATAACACACTATAACACCTCATCTGCTACGCCATAACACACTATAACACCTCACCCACACCTGTATTGTACCTCACACACCTGTACTGTACCTCACACACCTGTACTGTACCACACACACCTGTACTGTACCTCACACACCTGTACTGTACCTCACACACCTGTACTGTACCTCACACACCTGTACTGTACCACACACACCTGTACTGTACCTCACACACCTGTACTGTACCTCACACACCTGTACTGTACCTCACACACCTGTACTGTACCACACACACCTGTACTGTACCTCACACACCTGTACTGTACCACACACACCTGTACTGTACCTCACACACCTGTACTGTACCTCACAAACCAGTACTGTACCTCACACACCTGTACTGTACCTCATACACCTGTACTGTACCTCATACACCTGTACTGTACCTCACATACCTGTACTGTGCCTCACACACCTGTATTGTACCTCACACACCTGTACTGTACCTCACACACCTGTACTGTACCTCACACAACCTGTACTGTACCTCACACACCAGTACTGTACCTCACACACCTGTACTGTACCTCACACACCTGTACTGTACCTCACACACCTGGAATACATAATTACGTATCTTCTCAGCCTGAAGATAACCTAACCTAACGTGATACATTACTCTCTCTCTCTCTCTCTCGCTCTCTCTCTCTCTCTCACCAACCACCCCCTCCTTCACTGCCCCCTTCCCCCCATCTCCCTCCCCCCCTTTCCCTCCCCTCCTCCGTTCACTCCTCCCGGACACCACATTTTTAACCCTATGATGACCAACGCCACCATCACCTACCTTTGATAATTCCCTCACCCCCGTAACCACACCTGTCCTTAATTACCTGAGCATATATCTACATCTACAACCATCCTCTGAGAGAGAAATAGGGTTATATGTTGTGGTTGTGGTTCTCCCCCGAGTGGTGGTGGTGGTCGTCGTCCTGGGGTAAAAATTGTCGCGTCACGGATTAGACTGACACGACAAGTAAACAGAAGGTGTTAGTAGTCATCACCTGACCTTACCTGCCCTCACCTGACCTTACCTTCCTCCCACACCTCACCTGCCCTCACACCTCTAACTTTCTTCTCCTTATTTCCTCCTACTTCTCTTCCATTTTCCTTTTTTTTTCCTTTTTCTCCCCCCTTCCTCCTCCTCTTATTCCTTCCTCCTTCCTCCTCCTCTTATTCCTTCCTCTTCCTCCTTCTCTTATTCCTTCCTCCTCCCTCACAACAGAAGACACACTGACTCACCTATTTAGGAAGGTGTTCTAAGTATCGTGTTCATTCCTCCTCTTCCCTCCTCCTCTGATCACCTCTCTGCAACAAGGGGGAAAATATGTTAATTAATTAGTACAGGTAAACCAGGTGTAAAAATAATTAGCCAGTTAGTTAGTTAGGGTATCAGTCAATTCAGGTGTCAGTCAGTTAGGGTGTCAGTTAGTTAGGGTGTCAGTTAATTAGGGTGTCAGTTAATTAGGATGTCAATCATTTAACTCAATGACATCAACTGGATATAGACTGGTTAATAATGACTGGTTGAGAAAGACTGGTTAATAGAGACTGGTTTGGGTGACTGGTTTGGATGACCGGTTTGGGTGACTGTCCAGGAAATTATGCAATATTTATACCCCGCAGGAATAAGTAACCGGGTCATGAGAGAGTCTGTCTGTCTGTCTGTCTGTGTATATGTTTGTCTTCCCGTCTGTCTGTCTGTCTATGTATTGTTTGTCTTCCCGTCTGTCTGTCTGTCTATGTACACTCTATACTGTAGTTCTGTCAATATATTTTCTGTGAAGTTCCCTGACAATAAGATTAACCCTCATCCTAGACCATCCTACACCTCCTCCTCCTCCTTCCTTATAACTATCATAGACCATCCTACACCCCCTCATCCTCCTTCCTTATAACCATCCTACACCTCCTCCTCCTCCTTCCTTATAACCATCCTACGGCTCCTCCTCCGACTATCCTGACCACAAAGACGCCACCACTAACCAAGGATTTCTAAAAGGTTGAAATTATGGCTTTACTATACACCAGCTTAGGCTCCCCCCCCCCTCACCACCCCCCACCCCTCACCACCCCCCACCCCCCCTCAAGCCCCTATCCAGCACCCCCCCCTCTCCCTGGTCACCACACCACAACCCGGAAGAACCATCTCTCTAACACAACTTACCTGTTACTTAGTTCCCGGTTGTGTTGAGTACATGATGGTAGTGGTTGGATGATGGAAGGGTGAAGAGAGGGAGGGTGAAAGAGGGAGAGGTGAGAGAAGGAGGGTGAAAGAGGGAGAGGAGGGTGAAGAGAGGGAGGGTGAGAGGGAGAGAGAAGGAGGGTGAAAGAGGGAGAGGAGGGTGAAGAGAGGTAGGGTGAAAGGGAGAGAGAAGGGGTAGAGAGGGTGAGAGAAGTGAAAAGAAAAGAGGAAGAGACTGGAAGGAGGAGGAAAAGGGGAAGGAGGAGAAGAAGGAAGAGAGGAAGAGGGGGGTGACCACAACGCCACTAAGTGAGGGAGATTTCAACGCCACAATGAAAGGCAACCAAATTTTAGTGGTTTACTCCGGGCCATTGTGAAGTACCGGGCCCTACACCACCACAGGCTGCCAGACACTCCAGGGCTGAACTAACACTAACCTAACACTAACCTAACACTAACCTAACCTAACACTAACACTAACACTAACCTAACCTAACACTAACACTAACACTAACCTAACGTAACACTAACCTAACAGTAACCTAACACTAACCTAACGTAACACTAACCTTACCTAACACTAACCTAACCTAACACTAACCTAACAGTAACCTAACACTAACCTAACGTAACACTAACCTTACCTAACACTAACCTAACGTAACACTAACCTAACCTAACACTAACCTAACCTAACACTAACCTAACCTAACACTAACCTTACCTAACACTAACCCTACCTAACACTAACCTTACCTAACACTAACCTAACCTAACACTAACCTTACCTAACACTAACCTTACCTAACACTAACCTTACCTAACACTAACCTTACCTAACACTAACCTTACCTAACACTAACCTTACCTAACACTAACATAACACTAACCTAACACTAACCTAACCTAACACGAACCTAACACTAACCTAACCTAACACTAACCTAACAGTAACCTAACACGAACCTAACACTAACCTAACCTAACACGAACCTAACACTAACCTAACACTAACATAACACTAACATAACACTAACCTAACCTAGCACTAACCAAACACTAACATAACACTAACCTAACCTAACACTAACCTAACACTAACCTAACCTAACACTAACCTAACCTAACACCACCCTACAGTTTAGTCATTATAAAACACAGTCGGACATCAGGAAGTGTATTATTCAGGTAAGGTCATTCTGAACGATTGTATGACGAGCAGCGATGATGATGATGACGATGATGATGATGATGATGATGATGATGATGGTGATGATGATGATGATGATGATGTGGTGTGTGTTTTAAATCTCTCTCTCTCTCTCTCTCTCTCTCTCTCTCTCTTTCTCTCTCAGTATACACAGAACATACACACGTATATTTTGCAAGATATACAACTACCTACTCATGTATACAGACACACACAACACACAAACATGCTCATGTACACACACACACACACACATACATAAGCATGCAAACGCGTAAATACATGGCCACGCACACATGCACAGACACGCACGGGATCACACACACACAGATACGCGCACAATATTACTTACGCACACATACATGTATATTACACACACGTTTACACACCAAGGGCACCTATCCCCTCACACACACACACACACACACACACACTCTCACTGACCATCACCACGACCTCATCTGCAAATTTGGCAAGAAGCTTCTACACCATCCCCGACACCGGCTCCTACTACCACCTGAGATCCCTAGCCCGAGAATTGCTGTTCGACACCACAACCGCATCCAGCCCATACGAGCACGAACTGATCACTATAAGAACAGCCCAGTCCCAACCATTGTAAAAATTATCAATAACTTGTAATAAACCAGTGTATTCACTCCCAGTAAACACTACTTCTTGCACTGTCACTATGTTGAAATGAACTGTAGTTTGAGCTTTTCCCCATCTAGTTATTATGTCTTATTTGTATCACTTATGTTACTTGTATATTATTTGTAATTCGTAACCCATTCCCCATATATGTAACTGGCTGCCAAGCTCTTTCAATAAACCGTTAATTATTATTATTATTATTATTATTATTATTATTACACACACACACACACATACACACACACACACACACACACCGTAGTCTCAACACCTATCTCAAAAATTATATTCTAATTTTTTTTATCTCTTAGGTTAGTGTTAGGTTAGGTTAGTGTTAGGTTAGGTTAGTGTTAGGTTAGGTTAGTGTTAGGTTAGTGTTAGGTTAGGTTAGTGTTAGGTTAGGTTAGTGTTAGGTTAGTGCTAGGTTAATCTTCAGGTGTTATAAGCTTGTGTTAAGATAATACGCACGTACAGTATATTTCTTCCTTGTGAATATTTGTTTGTCCTGAGCACTGGGAGACGACCTTGATAAGGACAGAGCCAGGGAAGGGGGTGGGGGGGGGGGTGAGGGGGGTGAGGGGGGGTGGGGGTGATGGATGGATGAATGTGTGTGTGTGTGTGTGTGTGTTTATCTAGTCACCAGCCAACCTTACCAGTCAGTCAACCTTACCAGTCACTCAACGTCACCAGTCTGTCAACCTCACCAGTCAATTAACGTCACCAGTCAGCCTTACCAGTCAGTCAACGTCACCAGTCAGTCAACGTCACCAGTCAGTCAACCTCACCAGTCAATCAACGTCACCAGTCAATCAACGTCACCAGTCAATCAACATCACCAGTCAATCAACGTCACTAGTCAGTCAACATCACCAGTCAGTCAACATCACCAGTCAGTCAACGTCACCAGTCAGTCAACCTCACCAGTTAATCAACGTCACCAGTCAGTCAACCTCACCAGTCAGTCAACCTCACCAGTCAGTCAACGTCACCAGTCAGTCAACATCACCAGTCAGTCAACATCACCAGTCAATCAACGTTACCAGTCAGTCAACATCACCAGTCAGTCAACATCACCAGTCAGTCAACGTCACCAGTCAGTCAACATCACCAGTCAGTCAACATCACCAGTCAGTCAACATCACCAGTCAGTCAACCTCACCAGTCAGTCAACATCACCAGTCAGTCAACATCACCAGTCAGTCAACGTCACCAGTCAGTCAACATCACCAGTCAGTCAACATCACCAGTCAGTCAACATCACCAGTCAGTCAACATCACCAGTTAGTCATGTATCAGTCTTACGTCTCATGTTGTCGTGTCTCCCAGTGGAAGGTAGACGTGAGACATATGGCTATAAACCCCGGCAGATGTAGCAGCTCTTAAGGTATGCCTGTAGAAGCCAGGGGGCGGAACTCCTGACGACAGGTGTTTACTGAAGGTGTCGCAGGTAAACAGGTAGTGATATCTCCCGCTGGTGTTCGTTAAGTGAGTTTGTTCTTCCCTTCCTTCCTTCTAACTCTCCTTCCTTCCGTCTAACTCTCCTTCCTTCCGTCTAACTCTCCATCTTTCCTTCCGTCACCCGTCAGGTCACCAGGTAAGCCTCGAATATTAATTGGTGACCCTAACTAACCTGAGACTATCACGGCTCTCTCCTTCCCTCCCTACCTCCCCCTCCCTTCACCCTCCTCTTACCTCCTATGACTGGCCTTGAACATGTCAAAGTGACCAGATCCTCCATGGCCACACACACACCTTAGTGACCTCACTGAGTGAAGACGTGTCTCCTGGCGCTCAGTAGTAGCCAAGGTCATCACGTCGACCAGTAGTTACTCAAGGCAGTTCAGTACTTTTACGGGTAAATAGTGCCTATTTTCAAGGTGTCAGTGACTGTAAACAACTCCTGATTTATGTACTGTACAGCCCTGTAAATGTATTCAACGCATATTATATCATTATGTCTAAATAACATGGAAGTCTGTATATTTTCACCCACCGGCTGCAACTCTATTAATAAACCGTTTATTATTATTATTATTATCATCATCATTATTATTATTATTATTATTATTATTATTATTATTATTATCATTATTATTACACACACACACACACACACACACACACACACACACACACACACATTACTGAAGGTTTGTGCGTAAAACAAATAAAAAAAAAACATTATTTGCAAAAATGCCTCGACAAACACACGTGGCAATGAACAGTGTGGGACAGGCAAGGACCCAGGGACTGTGTTTGTTTGTTTGTCTGTCTGTCTCTGTCTACCTATCATCTCCCCCCCCCCCCAACAATGGGTCGAGCAGGAGCCAATAATACCAACATTCTGGGTACATGACGTCATCCACTATATGCCCTACCTCACGTCTCCCAGTTCACCTGTGAGCCAGTGTAGGTCATGGCAGGCTGTAGGTGTAGGTCGTGGCAGGCTGTAGGTGTAGGTCGTGGCAGGTCTGTAGGTGTAGGTCATGGCAGGCTGTAGGTGTAGTTCGTGGCAGGCTGTAGGTGTAGGTCATGGCAGGCTGTAGGTGTAGGTCATGGCAGGTCTGTAGGTGTAGGTCATGGCAGGCTGTAGGTGTAGGTCATGGCAGGTCTGTAGGTGTAGGTCATGGCAGGCTGTAGGTGTAGGTCGTGGCAGGTCTGTAGGTGTAGGTCGTGGCAGGCTGTAGGTGTAGGTCGTGGCAGGTCTGTAGGTGTAGGTCATGGCAGG
>CAUDMG010001680.1:1190000-1207500 GCA_958450375.1 Homarus gammarus
GTGTGTGTGTGTGCGCGCATCAAGGGGGTCAACAGTCGGCCTTGCCAAGGTTAAGTGGGGACACACCAGCTGCCGGAGGAACAATTTACATTTTTTACCTCACAAGTCTCCTCAACTTCCCTCACCTGATCCACCTACCTCATTATACACCTCTACTTTACCTCAACGTCCTCATTATATAACTGAGGAACTTTGAGATATATTGAATAATTTACTGAGACGCTGGTAACACTAGCTATGCCATGTGCCTCCTGTGAGCTCTCGGTACCTGCTGAGAAACTCTACCGTCTTATTAACTCACCACAAACATATCCCTCTTTTGACTCCACACTGAAACACGTCAACAAACTGGTGGTGGTAGTAGAGGTAGTGGTGGTGGTGGTGGTAGCAGTGGTGGTGGTGGTGGTGGTGGTGGTGGTAGTAGCAGTGGTGGTGGTGGTGGAGCAGTGGTGGTGGTGGTGGTGGTAGCAGTGGTGGTGGTGGTGGTGGTGGTGGTAGTAGAGGTAGTGGTGGTGGTGGTGGTGGTGGTAGTAGAGGTGGTGGTGGTGGTGGTGGTGGTGGTAGCAGTGGTGGTGGTGGTGGTGGTGGTGGTAGTAGCAGTGGTGGTGGTGGTAGGTGGTGGTGGTGGTGGTGGTGGTAGTAGAGGTAGTGGTGGTGGTGGTGGTGGTGGTGGTGGTGGTAGTGGTGGCGGTGATGGTGGTGGTGGTGGTAGTAGCAGTGGTGGTTGTGGTTGTGGTGGTAGTAGTAGTAGTAGTAGTAGTAGTAGTAGTAGTAGTAGTGGTGGTGGTGGTGGTGGTAGTACCAGTGGTCGTGGTGGTGGTAATAGTAGTAGTGGTAATAGTATTAATGGTCGTTGTGGTGGTCGTCTTCCTGAGCTGTGTGTGTCAGGTTACGTCATCGGATTCCTTTGATAAGATTACTGAAGATGATGGAAGATTTTGCAAGAGTTTTACAGATGAGTCATTGTGTGTGTGTGTGTGTGGGGGGGGGGGTGTGTGTGTGTGTGTGTGGGGGGGGGGGGTGTGTGTGCGCGGCTTTGTGTGTGTGTGTGTGTGTGTGTGCGGCTTTGTGTGTGTGTGTGTGTGTGTGTGTGTGTGTGCGGCTTTGTGTGTGTGTGTGTGTGTGTGTGTGTGTGTGTGTGTGTGTGTGTGTCTCTGTGTGTGTGTGTGTGTGTGTGTGTGGCAACCTACCTGACGGCGTATTACACTGACGCAGGACTTCACCTTCTCCAGGGGCGTGTGGCTCTACCTGCCGGAGGGGGAAGGAGGAGGTCCTGACGGGAGAAGGGTTGGGGGTGGGGGGGGGTAACACCTGTATTGGTTTATTACAGGTGGTGGAGGGTGATGCACAGGTGTTTTAGCTGTAGAGGAATTAAGTATTAATCAAGTCACCTCTGTGTGTGTGTGTGTGTGTGTGGAGGGTCGTATGTAGGTATATGTACGTAACTTATCTGTATAGAGGATGGTTATACATACAGTACACACATACATACACTACCCCCCCCCCCCATCCACACATATTTACATAACATTTCATCCATAACACAATTACGTATTATTTTAGCTGACACCTTCACACACCGTCCCATCCTGTCCTGTGATTGGCTGGTCTCCCGTGATATCCCAACCAATTACAGAGCACCAACCAACGCCTGGACGAGAGGTAACAAACATGTCGACCAATCACAATAGAGAAAGGTATCCAAGAGGTATGAGAGGTTAGATCCTAAGTGGCTGGTATGAGAGGTTGATCCTGACTGGCTGAAGGGGTATAGTCTGACTCAGTGCTGACTCACTACTGACTCAAAGTGTTTAAAGAGTGAGATACTGCAGAGAAGAGAAGACAATTATGACAAGTAAATTTATACTTTGTTTTGTTGGAAGTTGAGGAAAGTGGGAGGGAGGGGGGGGAGGGGGGAGGGAGGGAGGGGGGAGGGAGGGAGGTAGACAGGGAGAGGAAGGCGCTCTCTCTCTCTCTCTCTCTCTCTCTCTCTCTCTCTCTCTAGGTAAAATACAGTTTATAAACTTTTCCCTTATAGGTAAAAGGTCACGACAAGACTTCCCCTCATAAGTCACTCATACGTGTAACTCAAGAGTACCTCGGTAACTCATACGGGCACCGCAGAGTACCTTGGTAACTCACACGGGCACCTCAGAGTACCTCGGTAACTCACACGGGCACCGCAGAGTACCACGGTAACTCACACGGGCACCTCAGAGTACCTCGGTAACTCACACGGGCACCTCAGAGTACCACGGTAACTCACACGGGCACCTCAGAGTACCACGGTAACTCATGAGTGTCAGCACCTAATATACTGTGGGAACGTAACTTATTTCAAGAACCTCACACCTCCTGACCCTCCCTCCCCCTCCCCCTGATCACCTCACACCTCCTGACCCTCCCTCCCCCTCCCCCCATCACCTCACACCTCCTGACCCTCCCTCCCCCTCCCCCCATCACCTCACACCTCCTGACCCTCCCTCCCCCTCCTCCTGATCACCTCACACCTCCTGACCCTCCCTCCCCCTCACCACCTCACACCTCCTCCTGACCCTCGGGTAGGTGGTGAGGGCGTGAGGTAAATCCTCGGAGGTGGTGGAGGAAAAACTATCCAGAGACGATGAGGTTGTTGACCTGTAATGACTGAGGGGGAGGAGGGGAGGAGGAGGAAACATGTGGGCGTGGTTATGAGGCAAGAGTGTGTATGGGTGTGTGGGCGTGAAT
Organism: Homarus gammarus; assembly: GCA_958450375.1. Lineage (NCBI taxonomy): Eukaryota > Metazoa > Arthropoda > Malacostraca > Decapoda > Nephropidae > Homarus > Homarus gammarus. Next base: position 1,192,728 of record CAUDMG010001680.1, read on the forward strand.
GGGCGAGTAAGTGGACGTGTATGAGCGTGTATGTGGGAGCAGGTAGACATGTATGTGTGTGTATGGACGTGACTGGGTGTGTGTGTGTGTGGGTGCGTGATTGGGCGTGAATGGGCGTGTGTGTGGGCGTAGAAACAGCCTTCACCTCACCTAAAACAAAACACATTGCTATAACGCCAGCCAGACGTGTTCTCATGACCTGGGGGAGAGGGAGGAGAGAGAGGGGGGAGAGGGGGAACGCTAGTACGAGGTTCATCTCTCTGGCTCCTTCCCCTAACCTCACCTCACCTAACCTAACCTTAACCACAATTAACTCTTAAGGTCAAGACAATAACAAAAGGTCAATTACCTCATTAGTGACATAACTACTAATGTCAGGTAATCAATGTCAGGTAAATAATCTATCTACTTGTTAATGTGTATGTATGTATGTATGTATGTATGTATGTATGTATGTATGTATGTATGTATGCATGTATGTATGTATGTATGCATGTATGTATGTATGTATGTACCACAGTAATATAGGAAGGAGTGAAAGGAGGTGTTAATGAGATCTCAATACCTGTCTCCTCTCAACGCCTGGCACCTTATGATCTCTCTCTCTCTCTCTCTCTCTCTCTCTCTCTCTCTCTCTCTCTCTCTCTAGTGGAAGCCTTAATGGTAGAATACTTTAGTGAGTTAGGTTAGGTTTTCTTGTTACCTCTCTCTCTCTCTCTCTCTTCCTCTCGTTGTGTAAGAGAGAGAGAGAGATAGAGAGATATACTTTCCCACAGGTGTTGTAACTCAAGGCTGTGGTCCACGTTAGCGACATACGGCAGCCGTCCTACAGTACACCTTTCACTGTCCCATACGACAGTGTAGGTGTAGCAATACACCCGGGATGACTACACTTAAAGTATACATGGAGGAGGGTGTAGAGGTGTGTGGGGGAGGGTGTAGAGGTGTGTGGGGGAGGGTGCAGAGGTGTGTGGGGGAGGGTGTAGAGGTGTGTGGGGGAGGGTGCAGAGGTGTGTGGGGGTGGGTGTAGAGGTGTGTGGGGGAGGGTGTAGAGGTGTGTGGGGGTGGGTGTAGAGGTGTGTGGGGGAGGGTGTAGAGGTGTGTGGGGGAGGGTGTAGAGGTGTGTGCGGGAGGGTGTAGAGGTGTGTGGGGGAGGGTGTAGAGGTGTGTGGGGGAGGGTGCAGAGGTGTGTGGGGGAGGGTGTGGAGGTGTGTGGGGGAGGGTGTAGAGGTGTGTGGGGGAGGGTGTAGAGGTGTGTGGGGAAGGGTGTAGAGGTGTGTGGGGGAGGGTGCAGAGGTGTGTGGGGGAGGGTGTAGAGGTGTGTGGGGGAGGGTGTAGAGGTGTGTGGGGGAGGGTGTAGAGGTGTGTGCGGGAAGGGTGTAGAGGTGTGTGGGGAAGGGTGTAGAGGTGTGTGGGGGAGGGTGTAGAGGTGTGTGGGGGAGGGTGTAGAGGTGTGTGGGGGAGGGTGTAGAGGTGTGTGGGGGAGGGTGCAGAGGTGTGTGGGGGAGGGTGTAGAGGTGTGTGGGGGAGGGTGTAGAGGTGTGTGGGGGAGGGTGTGGACTTAAAGAACATTATTGGTCAAAGGAAGGCTATAGGTAGAAGGATAAATCGTGGCGAAACTTACCTCCGGGAGTATTATAAGGTATTGGCCGGTAGGGTTAAGACCGAGATAAGAAAAGCCAAGAGGAATAATGAACTGAAGGTAGCAGGGGAGGCGAAAACAAACTACAAAGGATTCTACCAAATGTATCAAACTAAAACACGAGAGAAGATTGGACCAATACAGTCAGTTACCGGCGAGCTAACTGATAACGACGGAGAAATGAGCAATAATCTGAATAAATATTTTTCAACAGTTTTCACCACCGAAAATTTAAACATGATACCCGAGGCACCGACTCTATACAGAGATAGTGAAGAAAACAAATTAAGTGAGATAGTAGTGACGAGTAACGATGTTAGTAAGCAAATAGACAAACTAAAGCCTAATAAGTCACCTGGTCCCGATGAGATATTTGCCAGAGTATTAAAGGAATGTAAGGAAGAGCTTAGTATGCCCTTAGCGAAGTTGTTTAACATGTCATTAAAAACAGGTGTAGTACTATCCTCTAACTACCGCCCAATCAGTCTAACATCAATAGTAGGCAAATTACTGGAAGCAATCATTTCAAACTATTCGAAATCACCTGGAGAAGCACAAGTTGATCAATGATTCCCAGCATGGCTTCACAAGTGGGCGTTCATGTCTAACTAATCTATTAACATTCTTTTCATCAGTTTTCGAATCGGTGGACGAGGGGCACAATTATGATGTGGTATATCTCGACTTTAGCAAAGCCTTCGACAAAGTCCCCCACGAAAAACTAATTAGAAAGGTAGAAGCGCAGGGCATCAAAGGTAATATCCTTAAATGGATTAGGGGCGTGGTTACAGGACAGGAAACAGCGAGTGAGCATAAACGGCACTAAATCGCATTGGAGCAACGTCACTAGTGAAGTTCCCCAAGGCTCAGTACTTGGACCATTATTATTTATTATATACATAAACGACATAGATATCGGCATAGACAGCAACATAAGTAAATTTGCTGATGACACTAAAATAGGACGTGTAATTAAATCTGACGAGGACTCGGCAAAACTACAGGAAGATCTAAACAAATTTTTCGAGTGGTCTGAAAAATGGCAGATGAAATTCAATGTGGACAAATGTAAAGTACTCAGTATAGGAGATGCAAACAGGGAAACCAGTTACCAGATGAACAATGATGTCATTGTGAAATCCGACTGAGAGAGAGATTTAGGAGTAATGATAAGTAGGAATCTTAAGCCAAGTAAACAATGTGTTTTTGCTCGTAACAAGGCTAATAAAGTACTTGGGTTCATGCAAAGGAGTGTTAATTACAAGACTAGCGAGGTCATCTTAAAATTATATCTAGGGCTTGTGAGACCACACCTGGATTACGCAGTTCAGTTCTGGTCACCGTATTACAGAATGGATATAGAATCACTGGAAAGAATCCAGAGGAGAATGACAAGACTAATCCCGGGCATTAGGAACCTTGAGTATAGAGACAGGTTAAAGCATCTTAATTTGCACTCCCTCGAGAGACGTAGAGTGAGGGGCGACATGGAAGTCAGGGTTAAACAAAGGGGACATTACGAAGGTACTCAAACTATCCAACCAGGAGCGAACTCGTAACAATGGTTTTAAATTAGACAAATTTTGATTTAGGCGCGAAATAGGTAAACACTGGTTTGGAAACAGAGTAGTGGATGAGTGGAACAAGTTACCAAATATCATCATTAACTCGAATACGCTGGATAGCTTCAAACATAGGTTGGATGCTTATGTGCGCAATAGGGGTTGGGTGTAAACGGGACTGCCCAGTATGGGCCAATAGGCCCGCTGCAGTTTCCCCCATTCTTATGTTCTTATGTGTATGGAGCGGGTGTAGGGGGGTGGGGTGTAGGGGTGTAGGGGGGTGGGGTGAAGGGGTGAGGGGGGGGAAGTGGGGTGAAGGGGTGTGGGTTGGGGGTGGCGTGGGTGTAGGTGTGTGGGTGTGTGGCAGGAGAATGTTAGACAAGGTTTGTACAGCTGGGACAGTTGCCACGGTGTGTGTGTGTGTACCTTTATGGCCGAGGTTGTTTGATTTGTCTTATTATTAATTATGTTCAGGCGTGTATGTACCTGTTCTCCTCCTACTTCTCTTCTTCTTCCTCTATCATCTTCTCCCCTCCCTCCTCCTCCCCTCCTCCAAACTTTACACACTTCAACTCATAAGTTTAAAAGTTTCTTAATGCTCAGAGATTACCTCCCCCCCCCCCCTTACACTACAGGTGAGAGAGAGAGAGAGAGAGAGAGAGAGAGAGAGAGAGGTAAGCCGTACACAAGATTGGTCCTCATTACCTCGAGGATGAGGCCAGGTAAACAGCCTTACATTTATCTTTCACCTCCCTCAAGGATAATGGAGCTCTCTCTCTCTCTCTCTCTCTCTCTCTCTCTCTCTCTCTCTCTCTCTCAATAATTAACACTAACCAGGTTACAGTCGTGAACAACAAGCCCTCACCTCATTAACGTCGTAATTAACCTGTCAAACATCAATCATACCTGTTAACCTTTCTTATATGCCGTTAACAGTGATAAGTTCCTGTTGCCTCCATTAATTCTCTCTCTCTCTCTCACTGTCTCTCTTTCGTCTTTCCATTCTCTCTCTCACCCACCACCTCTCACTATCGCCCTCACCACCACCCCTCCCCCCCCCACCCCCTCCTCCCGCCTTCCTCCCACCCCTCTTCCTCCTCCTTCCATCCTCCAACTCACATTTTTTCCCGTATCCTCCCCTCCTACTCCTCCTCCTGTCCCCTTATTCTTCCTCCCCTCCTACTCCTCCTCCTGTCCCCTTATTCTTCCTCCCCTTATTCCTCCTCTTCCCTTATTCTTCCTCCCTCCCCTTATACCTACCATGGTGGTGACTATGGTATTGTGACACAGTAGTAGTCCAAGGTACGGTAGGCCAGTAGTAGGTTTGCCCTCCCAATGCGTGTGTGGCTCTTCCTATGACGTCGATCACGCCATGGTGTGCAAGACAGGGGGCTTCATATGCATGAGGCATGACGAGGTAAGGGATCTCACAGCAAATATGTTGAAGGAAATCTGCCGGGATGTCATGGTAGAACCGACCCTCCTTCCATTGGACGGTGAGAATTTCTAACATAGGACTTCAAACACATCCAACGAAGCCCGTGTTGACGTCAGTGCTCGAGGATTCTGGACGCGGGGACAGCGAGCTTTCTTCGACATCAGAATTTTTTATCCCATGGCCGCATGTCACCGTAACTTAGCTCTCGATGCTGCACACAGGAGGAACGAGAACGACAAGAGAAGGGCATAGGGGAGAGAATTCAGAACATTGATCAAGGCAGCTTCACTCCTCTAGTGTTCACAACCTCTGGTGGGATGGGCCCAAGTGCAAGATGTTTCTACGCCAGACTCGCGGAGGTGATCTCCGAACAGAAGCAGCAGCCCAGAAGTTATGTTACAGCCTGGATGAAATGTCGACTGTCCTTCTCTCTCCTTAGGTCGGCTTTGCTCTGCCTCAGGGGAACGAGAGCATCCGCCCCAAAGCCGACAACAGTTGCAGATATTGACTATGGGGCAACAGTCACTGAATGCCGCATAGATCTGCGGCTCAACTAACTCAACACAGCTAGGAGAGCTACTTATGTATTAGGATATTTAATTTCAAGGTAATAAAATGGTGGCGAAGGTATGGCTATTGGGGGAGGATGGAGGCCACGTAGTAGTAGTATCAATGACCACTATACTAAGACACCCAGACCAGGTAATAATGTACAGGTGTGTAACTTTTAATTAACTAAATTATTATATCAATTAATTTAACATTACCTGAAGGGGGGAGGGAGAGGGTCGCTTAATGAGACCCTGGAGAATACCTTGTTGATTAGACGAGTAGATTACCTGTGCTTAGTGAGGGGGTGAGGGGGGGGGTGAGGGGGGTGGGTGGGGAGGGCTAAAAACAAGGTCGTATTTCGTTTTCATTTGGGTATCTGTTTAATCTCTTGGGGGTGATGACTTGAACACAGATATGCACTCACTCACTCAAACACTCTCTTACTCTCTCTCTCTCTCTCTCTCTCTCTCTCTCTCTCTCTCTTCCTTGTTACCTCTTAAAAACACCAAATATGTGCGGTAAAATTGTACACCATCGTGCCTGTGTAGTAAACAACTGTACACCCCCAGTGGCTACACCCTCCTCAGATGTACACAGACCCAGGTACAGCATCCAGGTGAGCTACACTCTCTGACCTTCACCTGGGTCAATCAGCTTACAGGTGTTACGTGAAGACTTAAAGTTGATGAGAGAGAGAGAGAGAGAGAGAGAGAGAGAGAGAGAGAGAGAGTGTGTGTGTGTGTGTGTGTTGACCAAACTGGCAGGACAAACAACATCTTTATAAAACAAACAAACAAACACAACACTTTATTGCTCCACCAACCAAGCGGTGTTTGTAGAGGTGTGTTGAGTTGTGTTTGCTTGGTAATAAAGAGGAGGGGTTACAGTGTTTACAAACAATCTCTCACGCACACGCACACACGCACACGCACACGCACACACCTGGACGCTGTTAAGGTTACGTGACCCAAAATAAACCTAACCTTTAACCACGTTCATCAACACAAACAGGTCACGAAAAACAACTTAACATTTTAACATTATCCTTGAAGGGTTCGTTAATGTTTGTGGTTAATGTTTATGGTTAATATTTATGGTTAATGTTGTGGTTAATGTTTGTGGTTAATGTTGTGGTTAATATTTATGGTGAATGTTTATGGTTAATGTTGTGGTTAATGTTTGTGGTTAATGTTTATGGTTAATGTTGTGGTTAATGTTTGTGGTTAATGTTTGTGGTTAATGTTTGTGGTTAATGTTGTGGTTAATGTTTTTGGTTAATGTTTTTGGTTAATGTTCATGGTTAATGTTTATGGTTAATGTTTTTGGTTAATGTTTATGGTTAATGTTTGTGGCTAATGTTTGTGGTTAATGTTTGTGTCATATTTTATCAACACAATTTTGTATTGATAGTTTTTGGGAGTAGCTACCTGGTGTGTGTGTGTGTGTGTGTGGGTGGGGGTGTGTGTGTGTGTGGGGGGGTGTGTGGGTGTGTGCGCGTGCGTGCGTGTGGGTGTGTGTGTGTGTGTGTGTGTACCTCCACCACAGATACACCCCCAAACACCTCACAGTACCGCCACCAAACAAACATTAGATCACAAAAAATAAAAATTGGTGTTCAAATATAAAACAGAGGAATATATTACAGTAGTTTATATAATGGTGACGGACAGTGAGGAGAAGGTCGTGTGTGTGTGTCCAGGGCCGTGAGGTGACCGTGAGGCAGGGAAAGGCAGGTAAAGGTGTTAATGAGGTTAATTACTACACCTTGAGTCACTTGTTGAGATAAGGAGAGGCAAAGTGAGGAGAGTAAATAGTTAAGATAAATGATATTTTCTCTTCACCAATATCACCATTTACCTACTTGTGCCAGTCACCATTATCCACACCTAACCTAACCTATGTCACTGTAACCATTATCCACACCTAACCTAACCTATGTCACTGTCACCATTATCCACACCTAACCTAACCTACTTTCACCTTCCCTAATCTAACTATCCCCTTCCCGAGCCTATCCTTCCCCAATCTAACCTAACCTAACCTACCCTCCCTCCCCATTGTCCACTAAGCTACTACTAATAACAACAACAATACTAATAACATGAGCAACCAACCCACAAGAGGGTGACTCGTGACCCAGTAAAACTAACCTAACCACAACAAATCTAACCTTTAAAAATAATGAAAGTAGGACCCCATAAGCCTGGCGATAAATATAAGGCAGTGTGGATATAGGATACTGAACCAACGATACAGGAGGGTCCGGTGGTACAGTCTGTCTCCTTCACTAACTGTAATGCTCTGTACCCTCTCTCATCTGGGTCGACTAGGGGCGCCTCAGGTATAAACAAATATGGAATTTATATACATACAGGTAAGCTCAGATAAAACACACACGCGCAGAAAAAAGGAATTTAGTTGCACAGTCCAGCGGAAACTGACTTTCCCCTCCCTACACAACACGGCGGGAGGGGGGGGGGGGAATGTAGAGGAGGAGAAGAATGACATCAGAGACTTAGATCAACTGTCTACCCTTCACTGTCTCACCACCACCTCCAACACCTGTCTCACCACCACCTCCAACACCTGTCTCACCACCAACTCCAACACCTGTCTCACCACCACCTCCAACACCTGTCTCACCACCACCTCCAACACCTGACCAGCGGACTTACAGTAGTGAGCAATCTCTTTTATCAATGTTCGGTGGTTCTCCCGTGAGCTGGGCAAAGTATTAGCATATTCTCTCTCTCTCTCTCTTTCCTTCTCCCATTCTCTCCCTCCTCCCTTTCCTCCCCGTCTCTCTCTCTCTCTCTCAAGGTGACCCAGTACACCATGTGGCACCCCCTAAGTCTGGCACCATACAGGGCCACGTTAATGAGGTGATGGTAATGCGTTAATATCAGATGAGGTGTGTGGCACTGTGAGTTATGATGACCTTGCAAGGTGCCCTGAGGGTGTGGATGGGTAGGTGAGAGGGTGTGGATGGGTAGGTGAGGGGGTATGGATGGGTAAGGTGAGGGGGTGTGGATGGGTAGGTGAGGGGGTGTGGATGGGTAGGTGAGGGGGTGTGGATGAGTACCCTAACATACACCACGCCCTCGTCAGGTAGTGCCCAGGGCTGTGTACCGATAACACAGTGCCCGCGTCACACCCGCCCCTCCTGTGTTGGTGAGTGAAGGGACCAGGGGGGGGGGGGGAAGCTAGAAACAAGGTCACTGTTTGCACGAGGCACTCACTCCCTTCCCTTGTCTACCTCCCTCCTTTCCATCTATCCCATCCCCCCTATTCTTTCTTCCATCCCTCTCTCCCCTCCCATCATCCTTCTCATCCCATCTCCCTACCTTCTCCTTCCCAACTTTCATTCACTTATTTACTCATGAGGTAAGGAATAAAGTTATATTTTCCAGAATATTTTCCCTAAAGACGCTCCTTCTCACGTCTCCATCTAGACTATTACCCCGCTGGTCTGGCCTCGTCTCGTTCACCCGGTAACCTAAATGGAACAACGAACCTTCAGTACAAGTGACCCGTCAAAGCGATGGATCTTCCGACGAGTGAATCTTCAGAACAATGAACCTTTGGAACACTGAGACATTTGGAATACTGAACTGTGGAATACTGAACCTTTGGAACAGTGAACCTTTAGGACATTGAACGTTTGGAACAGTGAAACTTTGGGACAGTGAACCTTTTGGAACAGTGAACATTGAAACAGTGAACCTTAGGAACACTGAAATTTGGGACATTGTATTTTGGAACAGTGAACTTTTGGAACAGTGAACCTTTGGAACAGTGAAAAATTGGAAGTGAATATTTGGAACAGTGAACCTTTGGAACACTGAACCGGTAATAGGGGAGCAAATGGCTAAAGCGTTGTTCAATTTCGTTAATTTTTTTCCCCAGATGTTCTTTACATGATAGTAATAAAAATAAAATAATGAACAGAACCTAACCTAACCACTGCACAAGTTAGGAAGTTGGGTTAGGTTAGTTAAGGTTAATTAAGGGTAGGGTAGGGTAAGGTAAGGTAAGGTAAGGTAAGGTAGGGTAAGGTAAGGTAGGGTAGGGTAAGGTAAGGTAGGGTAAGGTAAGGTAGGGTAGGGTAAGGTAAGGTAGGGTAAGGTAGGGTAAGGTAAGGTAGGGTAGGGTAGGGTAAGGTAAGGTAAGGTAAGGTAGGGTAGGGTAGGTTACGTTCAAATAGGGTCTGTACATTGTCTTATCAATTTTCTTATTTAGTTTATCCAAAAAAACATCTCCTGAAAATTTGGTGCAATTTCATCAACTCCTTCTGGTGCTAACCGTTTGTTCTACCATTACCTCACAGAGTAATACACACAGGCTGGTAATCGTCGCTTGGGTAAACTATCTCCTCAATACTTCATATAACCTCACTTATTACAATAAATCTCTATTAAAACCCATTAATATAAAATTGATAATATTACGATGAAATATTAATAACAAAAATAAAATCCAGAGAAATAATACGACCTACCAGTGTTGGGACGCGACCGAGTTAGCCAGTCATCAGGTAGTGATGATACTTGAGTTACGAGCCGAAATATTTTTACCATTATACAGTCAAAAAAAACTGTTTTACCACCGTATTAACACGACTTATCTTATCACTAAAGTAAATGTTTAACGGGCTATTATTTACACTTTTATCATCATCTACACTTCATATAGATCTTTACACATTTTCACCTCAGTATTAACGATTAAAAAAGACAGACGGTATTTCACCAAACGTCAACACACGACAGGGAAAATGGAGGAGGGTGGTGACGGTAGGAAGCCCCTCCATATAAACAGCGGCAGTATGAGACGCAGGACAAGACAACACATATTAATTCAATCAGATTTACATAAATATTAATTTAAAGTTGTCTTGAATAAAGACGAAAGCTAAGGTGCTCCGTTGTTTCCCTTTTCCCGTGTGATTTTATCAAGATATATATATATATATATATATATATATATATATATACACGTTGATTTATATAGAATTTATCTATGTTGTTGATGCAGGAAGAGATGAGTGTTGTTTACATTGTGTATAGTTGTTAATGACCCTATACATACCTTACTAACACTATACACACCTGGCTAACACTATACACACCTGGCTAGCACTATACGTACCTGGCTAACACTATACATACCTTACTAACACTATACACACCTGGCTAACACTATACACACCTGGCTAGCACTATACGTACCTGGCTAACACTATACATACCTTACTAACACTATACACACCTGGCTAACACTATACACACCTGGCTAACACTATACATACCTGGCTAACACTATACACACCTGGCTAACACTATACATACCTGGCTAACACTATACACACCTAGTTAACACTATACACACCTGGCTAACACTATACATACCTGGCTAACACTATACATACCTGGCTGACACTATACACACCTGGCTGACACTATACACACTTGGATGACACTATGCACACACATTATATACTAAACACTCTTTACTATCTCCCACGTACAGTATCTCTCACTCTCCAATATCTCCAATGGCCATTATCTCCCCCTCTCCAGTAACTCTCACACACAACACAGGAGCCGCCACACGTGAGACCTCTAACACCTGTAGGCGACGCTACAGAAGGTGATGTCAACAATGGACCCTGCAGGTAACACACTAGACCCAAGCTTCCTGTGTTGTTTTGTCCTCCTCACGATATCATTGACGAGTACGTGGTTGCTAGAGATGCCATTGACACGATCTACTTCTTCCCTCCCTCACCCCTCCCTCTCCCTTCCCTCTCCCTTCCCTCACCCCTCCCTCTCCCTTCCCTCACCCCTCCCTCTCCCTTCCCTCACCTCTCTCTTTAACACACAGACCTGCTGCCCTCCCTTGTGTGTACACCTCTTAAACAGGTTAATTACATTGGTGAAGGTGGACAGAGACGAGGCTCATGACACAGTGGAGTACCAGGGTTACCACACTGTATACTGTTGTTGTTAGTTATGGCGCTATAGATGTGTGCTGACAGTGGTGAGGGTTTTTGACGTTAAGATGCTGACGTTAAGATGCTGACGTTAAGATGCTGACGTTAAGATGCTGACGTTAAGATGCTGACGTTAAGATGTTGACGTTAAGATGTTGATGTTAAGATGCTGACGTTAAGATGCTGACGTTAAGATGTTGATGTTAAGATGCTGACGTTAAGATGCTGACGTTAAGATGTTGATGTTAAGATGTTGATGTTAAGATGCTGACGTTAAGATGTTGATGTTAAGATGCTGACGTTAAGATGCTGACGTTAAGATGCTGACGTTAAGATGTTGATGTTAAGATGCTGACGTTAAGATGTTGATGTTAAGATGTTGATGTTAAGATGCTGACGTTAAGATGTTGATGTTAAGATGTTGATGTTAAGATGCTGACGTTAAGATGCTGACGTTAAGATGTTGATGTTAAGATGCTGACGTTAAGATGCTGACGTTAAGATGTTGATGTTAAGATGCTGACGTTAAGATGTTGATGTTAAGATGTTGATGTTAAGATGCTGACGTTAAGATGTTGATGTTAAGATGTTGATGTTAAGATGCTGACGTTAAGATGTTGATGTTAAGATGTTGATGTTAAGATGCTGACGTTAAGATGCTGACGTTAAGATGTTGATGTTAAGATGCTGACGTTAAGATGCTGACGTTAAGATGTTGATGTTAAGATGTTGATGTTAAGATGCTGACGTTAAGATGCTGACGTTAAGATGTTGATGTTAAGATGCTGACGTTAAGATGCTGACGTATGACTGTGTAGGTATACGAACAACGCACATAAACACACAGGGATTATCTCCAGTGTACACCAACAACACAAACACATACACTCACTGTCACAAACTGTGTCTGACAGTCAACTCCAACAGTCTACAGTAAACTATATAAACAGTCAATGAATATAACACACACACACACACACGCACACACACGTACGTAAGCACTCATATGCACACGCACACAAGCACTTACACATTCACGATCCAAGCCTCTTTCATGCACACACACACACACGTAGCCACTCACACACACACGTAAGCACTCACATACACACACACGTACGCACTCAGAAGCTTATTGAACCCCGACGCACTCCCAGTCCACCCAGCTGTAAATGGGGAAATGAAGGTAGTCGAGTACAGTGTCTGGCCAGTGTTACCCAAGACCTCACTATACCTCCAAGCTGTTACCTCCAAGCTGTTCCACCAAGCTATACCTCCAAGCTGTTCCACCAAGCTATACCTCCACGCTGTTCCTCCAAGCTGTTACCTCCAAGCTGTTCCACCAAGCTGTTCCACCAAGCTATACCTCCAAGCAGTTCCTCTAAGCTGTTACCTCCAAGCTGTTCCACCATGCTGTTCCTCCAAGCTGTTCCACCAACTATACCTCCAAGCAGTTCTTCTAAGCTGTTACCTCCAAGCTGTTCCACCAAGCTGTTCCACCAAGCTATACCTCCAAGCAGTTCCTCTAAGCTGTTACCTCCAAGCTGTTCCACCAAGCTGTTCCTCCAAGCTGTTCCACCAAGCTGTTCCACCAAGCTATACCTCCAAGCTGTTCCTCTAAGCTGTTACCTCCAAGCTGTTCCACCATGCTGTTCCTCCAAGCTGTTCCACCAATCTATACCTCCAAGCTGTTCCTCTAAGCTGCTACCTCCAAGTTGTTCCTCCAAGCTGTTCCACCAAGCTGTTCCACCAAGCTATACCTCCAAGCTGTTCCTCTAAGCTGTTACCTCCAAGCTGTTCCACCAAGCTGTTCCACCAAGCTATACCTCCAAGCAGTTCCTCTAAGCTGTTACCTCCAAGCTGTTCCACCAAGCTGTTCCTCCAAGCTGTTCCACCAAGCTGTTCCACCACGCTATACCTCCAAGCTGTTCCTCTAAGCTGTTACCTCCAAGCTGTTCCACCATGCTGTTCCTCCAAGCTGTTCCACCAAGCTATACCTCCAAGCTGTTCCTCTAAGCTGTTACCTCCAAGCTGTTCCACCATGCTGTTCCTCCAAGCTGTTCCACCAAGCTATACCTCCAAGCTGTTCCTCTAAGCTGTTACCTCCAAGCTGTTCCACCAAGCTATACCTCCAAGCTGTTCTTTCACGCTGTTCCTCCAAGCTGTTCCACCAAGCTGTTCCTCCAAGCTATACCTCCAAGCTATACCTCCAAGCTGTTCCTCAATGCTATACCTCCAAGCTATTCCTCCAAGCTGTTCCTCCAAGCTGTTCCACCAAGCTGTTCCACCAAGCTATACCTCTAAGCTGTTACCTCCAAGCTGTTCCACCGCCCACGCCCGCACGCCCATAGTCGCCCTCGCTGGTGACCATACAACTGAGGTGTCGCATTACAGGTGTCAGGTGAGGCAGAGGTCGTAGCTTGATCCATATGACACCGCCCCTCTCCTTCACCCCCTCTCACCTCCCCTCTCCTCACCGCCCCTCTCCTTCACCCCCTCTCACCTCCCCTCTCCTCACCTCCCCTCTCCTCACCGCCTCTCTCCTTCACCCCCTCTCACCTCCCCTCTCCTCACCTCCCCTCTCCTCACCGCCCCTCTCCTTCACCCCCTCTCACCTCCCCTCTCCTCACCTCCCCTCTCCTCACCGCCCCTCTCCTTCACCCCCTCTCACCTCCCCTCTCCTCACCGCCCCTCTCCTTCACCCCCTCTCACCTCCCCTCTCCTCACCGCCCCTCTCCTTCACCCCCTCTCACCTCCCCTCTCCTCACCTCCCCTCTCCTCACCGCCCCTCTCCTTCACCCCCTCTCACCTCCCCCTCACCTCCCCTCTCCTCACCGCCCCTCTCCTTCACCCCCTCTCACCTCCCCTCTCCTCACCGCCCCTCTCCTTCACCCCCTCTCACCTCCCCTCACCTCACCTCCCCTCTCCTCACCGCCTCTCTCCTCACCCCCTCTCACCTCCCCTCTCCTCACCGCCCCTCTCCTTCACCCCCTCTCACCTCCCCTCTCCTCACCTCCCTCTCCTCACCCCCCTCTCCTTCACCCCCTCTCACCTCCCCTCTCCTCACCGCCCCTCTCCTTCACCCCCTCTCACCTCCCCTCTCCTCACCTCCCCTCTCCTCACCGCCGCTCTCCTTCACCCCCTCTCACCTCCCCTCCCCTCACCTCCCCTCTCCTCACCGCCTCTCTCCTTCACCCCCTCTCACCTCCCCTCTCCTCACCGCCCCTCTCCTTCACCCCCTCTCACCTCCCCTCTCCTCACCTCCCTCTCCTCACCGCCCCTCTCCTTCACCCCCTCTCACCTCCCTCTCCTCACCGCCCCTCTCCTTCACCCCCTCTCACCTCCCCACCCCACACCTCCCCTCTCCTCACCGCCTCTCTCCTTCACCCCCTCTCACCTCCCCTCTCCGCCCCTCTCCTTCACCCCCTCTCACCTCCCCTCTCCTCACCTCCCCTCTCCTCACCGCCCCTCTCCTTCACCCCCTCTCACCTCCCCTCCCCTCACCTCCCCTCTCCTCACCGCCCCTCTCCTTCACCCCCTCTCACCTCCCCCCCTCACCTCCCCTCTCCTCACCGCCCCTCTCCTTC